>KZ069412.1:266992-282413 GCA_002091845.1 Anopheles cracens
AATAAAGAGCAACAACGCAACAAGATGCATTTCGACTAACATGAACTATAGTTAGTCGATTTTAATATGATAAATACAAGCCAAACAAGATAAACTATTCGCTAACTATTTGCGTGATCAATTTATGATAAGCATAAACTGTAAAAGCATAAACGAGCACAAATTATCCTTATCATTCCATAAAAGAGACAAAACCATTTGAAAAGCATAGAAAAAAAGAATAACAAATCTGTCGATATCTTCGATATCTGTTCAGAAATGTTATAAAGCGAAATCGGCAGGTTCTCCCATAGACATAGACTAGAATACCAAAAAGATGAGCTCTTAATCTGATTGTTTCAAACCGTGCTGTGCTAGGGATAACGGTTCATTTCGAATTCGCAAAAACAAGTGCGATTAATTTTCACTATGTCACAATAATTGTATGTCACAATAATATATCACAATAATTATTTCGCAATAATTGTAGAGATTACCAGAACATCAGCTACGTTCAATCAGCTTGCTTGTAATGCACGTTGCATACTTTCAGGAGTTTATTGAGCCTGGAATCAATTGAGCCACATATTGTGTATTCTGCCTAAATGGCCTTACGCTGCCTAAATGGTGATTAACAACAAATTATAGACTGTGAGGCACGATTAGGAATTATACCCATTCCCTCACGATCTCACCGTTCATAACCCTTATGTTGTGCCAACGTCATAATATGAAATAAAAATGACACAACCGTTAGATTTAACCTCGCTGGTTGGGAAAGCCCATCTACCGGTACGGGTGGCCATAAGGCCCCACCAAGATGCATCCATGAATCGATTTCGATCGACATCCAAAAACTCCCTAATACCGGTGCGACCTCATTACCATTAAAGGCGCACGTGAAGCGCGACCGAGGAGGAGGAGGAGGATGATGAAATATTTGACCTTTATCGAAAGTTGATGAAAGAATCAGCGCAAGGTGTATGTTTTGATAGGGCAGAAGCAACACTTTACGCTACCTGCCATTCGAATCTCTCTCCGGAGCCGTTCCCTTTGCACTGCCCACGTGCGCTATTATTCGCATGTTCAATTATCAATACAAAACGTGCTAAAATCGCATAAAGCATTATGCTAATGCTTCGCCCCCACCAGCTCTTCACCACCAGCTCATTTGTGCATGCGACCCGAGTCCGTTCTATAAATGTAACAAAATATTCATTTGCTTCATTAAGCTAATTTATATGTTGGCCGAACTAGCATTTAGGCGCATATGCAAGATAGTTGCTGCCCACCCTTCCTCCTAAATCCACCCGTTCTCCCTTTTTCTCTCTCTATCTCCCCCCCTTCCTCTCCTTTACTCCAGCGCGTTTTTCTTGTTCTTGTTCACCCGATTTATTCTGCCAGCTTTGCGTTGCCGAACACACGTTGCCCGACGCGGTTGCATTAGTTTGCCGGGCCCAACACATCAACATCGAACGAAAGAGCCTATTATTATACGGTTCGTAAGCAGCCACCGAAGTGAACGAACGCGCGGCAATCTTATTTTAATTTCCAACTAGAATGTACAATTCATTTGATTAAGAACATGCCATTAGCGCACTGGCACAGTGATTCGTATCGCGGTGTTGTTTTTTTTCTTTCTCGCCTTCCCTAAATACAACCAGCGCTGCCCGCCACGACCACCCAGCCACCCACCCACCCGGGAAAGCCCACCCATTTCTATGCAAAGTGTGCGCGTTCGCTTAACGGTCGCCCGAAAACTGGGACGCCCGAAGGCTTTCTGTTTGCGCATCTACGCGAAACAAGCGTAGTGGTGCCTTCGGTTGCGGTGAAGCTAGAACGCGAAATTACGATTAAGTCGTATATATTCTGTTTGCTTATTAGTTTTGCATGCTCAGTTGTTTTGTCTCGTTGTTTATGCCGACATTATTTCTCCTTCGCATTCAAAGTGTTGGATGCTAATGTATGTTACAGATTCACGCGTCCAGTTAAAAAGCTTGCACCGCACATCAAAATAATCTATATTATTTTATCAATATTTATATCAGGTAACAGTTGCGGGGAAGGTATGAAACAAATTAAATTTGTCGTGCAAAGTTTGTAGACCCCGTTTGTTTCAATGTGCGCTTAAGCGTTTTCTCCATTCATGCCCTTTCTCTTTCGCTCGCGAGCAAAACTTGACGTTATCTTTAGCTCCTCCCCTTTTGTCGAAACGCTTGCCAATACACTATGCACCAATTAAGTATGGCATGCGGACAAACATTCGCCGTTTGCTTTTGCGATGCAAACGGTGTATCCTTTTTTTTAATTCAGGAGTCAGTTTACATGATTTTTTTTCTTTATTAATATTTTCTCATAAAATTTACTTAATGTTTAACGAGCTTAATAATTTTACGGAAATTAAAACTAAATTACAGCACAAAACATGCCATATGATTAACTGCGCATTGTGCATTTTCCAACTTGTCTCACTTTATTCCTGCATCCTATATCCTCGTTTACCCAATGTATTTACCTTATAGCTTATGGAACAATTTATTGAAATTTTGAAAATTCGACAAAAAAATGCATGAAAAAACAAGCACAATTGGCACAATTAGTTTATAACGAATATTTAAAAAAATTGTAAGAATGTTTAATGCGATACTATTGATCATTTTGAGTTAATTGGCAGACGGCAGAATTACTAAAGCGATTTTTTATTCATCATATGTATTTCGTGGTATCAATTAAATTGAAAACTGTTGTGATTAAATTGAGTGTAATTCCAAATCTTCACTTATTCATGCCTAAGCATAAGCAGCTTCAATAAAAGCATATTTTTAATATTTATATTCAACCACAAAAATATAAAAACATTTTAAAACAAGCAACTTTATGTACGACTCATTTCTTTCCCACCGCTCTCATGGCTTACTTTTGCGGTAGCAATTAGTTGTCCGACATATAATGACGCTCCTGTAACCGAAAAATGGTATGTTCGCACACCGCAGAAATCAATTGCCTTCAGGAAAACCCACCACTGCACGTCCGTGACCCGATGACAAAGCACAAAACGTGTCAGCTCGAGTGTAGCTACCAAATGCACCTAACATCCTACAATAACAGAGTCGCGTTTGCATCATCCGATGACGCTGTAGGTGGATAGAAAAAAAGGACCGTCAACCCCTAATCCCGACCGGGCGACCCCAAGACGGTACGAATGTCAACGCCACGTGACTGTACGACGAATTGACGTATTTATAAACATGCTTTCGGTAGGCCACACCGTTCGTCCTTTTAATATCGCTGCCCAATTTCGCATAACTTCGTGTCATCTTTTTGACGGAATTATGAACGCGTTGAGATGAAGTGACGCCCAGGGCCCTCTGTGTTGGGTGCTGTTGGCGAGGGTGCCGAGGACCAGGCAGAGCAAAAACAAAAACCAGAAACGAACCCATCTATCAACCCCTGGTGGGTTGGCATTTTTGAGGCATTCCATTCGGGAGGACCTTTTCCGTTGCATCATCATAATCCACCTTGCATGTGGAAGCGAACGTCAGTTCGACGAGCGCCAAAGATTAACGCACTCCTCGCCACCTCCACCAGCTGAAGACGATTGACCTCTTGATTTGATGGCCGGTTTGATTTTGGCCGACGTATTCATTAGTGTCATGATCTGGTTTTTATCGCACGGCCGCTCCCGCGCCATTTCCGACTGTGTACATATGTACGTGCGCTCGCACATCCGCACGGACACGTGTAGCGACTTAACTATCGAGAAATTAGACTTTCCCGGTTTGCCTGCCGTCAGGGCCCCTCTTATTCCTGCGCGAGGACACAACACCGATTACACTGTGCGGCAGTTCTCGCTTGCACACGGATGGGCATTGACTTCAACGCCTACTTAAAATAACACTAACGTGACGGGGCCACAAACACAGGCGATTAAATAGTGACGTTCGGATGTCAAACGTCTAGGTGCGTTGTCAGGGAAACAAGCAAAAATAGCACTATCGCACGCACGAGAAACAAGCGCGCTTTTGATTGATGGTTATTGGAAGAGTACATCTGTAGCTGTATCCTTTTTGAGCTGTGCATGACATGTTGTAATGGTTGAAGCCAGCAAAATTAGTGAAGAGCTAGTCTAAGACTATTCCAAAAGTATAAGTATTGAAAACGCTATGTTTCAAGATTTTGTGATTTATGGCACTCCAAATTTAGGCGATTTATGGCGAAAGAAAAACAAAAACTGGAATTAGAGTTATTAAAAAAAGTAAATAACATTTCGAAGAGCATTTCCAGGATCATATCGAAGAATATTTCGACGAACATTTCGAAGAACATTTCGAAAAACGTTTCGAAGAACTTACTTGCCCAACGACTCATTTCTTTCCCACCGCTCTCATGGCTTACTTTTGCGGTAGCAATTAGTTGTCCGACATATAATGACGCTCCTGTAACCCGGGAAAAGTTTTAAGCACCATTTGAGTAGCAGCAGCATATGGTTAAATTTAAATTAAAATCACAATAATACCAACTGACACCCCACATAACAAATTAGCGAATCGAAAGACTCGCTTGTTTACAGCACGACAGAAGCGGGAGTCCCTTTGCCGATGACAGGCAGGCAGCCGTGGCGGAATCGACTTACTTAACACGACTAGGAGCCGCTGCTAGGTGCCGCTGCCGTGGTGCCTCCTCCGCGACCGACGGAAGTAGCCTGGCAGCCCTACCGATTCCACCCGAAGTGTGAACTCCCCTGCGTAACCCTTCTCTCAGCCAACGCCGTTTAGCGCGCGACAAGGTGGCGCAGTTTGCGTGCGAAACGGCCCCGACTCCGCGACGGTCGCGACTCACCCGGCGCGCTCCGGGGAAGGGGTAATATTTATAAAATTTAATTCGATTTCGTTGTACATTTCAACCCTTTCCGTTCCATCCAGTGCGTACACTTGCGCCTCGTCCGTAATCCATTAGCGCGCGAACGAAACGAACGAAACGGAGCGAGGCACAGGCGCACCCGGGATGGAGGCAATGTCGCGAGGAAATTCACAGTTATAAAAGACACTTGTTTCCAGCGTTAAACAAGAAAACGATACAAGCACTAACCGCTCTCCACTCTCCAGCCCGGCACCGAGTGCACCAGATCTATCTCCGCTCCCGCCAGCTCCGCCCGGTTCCAGCCAAGATGGCATGGTGGACGTGCCCGAGACCAGCGCCTGCTGAGGCTGAGAGTGTAAAATTGAAAATTTTGCGAAAGTATCCCTTTTCCCCCGAAACGGGCACAACTCTTTTCCTTCGCACCTTCAACGTCCCTAATCGATCTTACGCCCTTTCCGCGATGTCGCGGTGCTCGTGGGGTGGGATTTTCCGCTGTATCGGAACACGAACACGACATCCACAGCTGGCAGGGAAAACCGATCGAAATATTACAAACGAAAAAAACACCCGCGCACACAAACTCCTTCCCACCCAAGACGGCGGAACGTCTCGGTAGAGGATGTCGAAATTCGGCTAATATTAACTTTATAGTGTCGTTCGCAAGGTGCGATGGATGCCGGGGTGAAGACGGCATTGGCAACAACAGCAACCTGCTTGTAATATGCTGGGGCCGCTGTTTGCGCGTTTGACGATATTTGGTGCGCCAGCCGGTGACAATACGACAACGATGACAACCTGCCGATGGCAAACGGCATGCGAGGCAATTGTCGTAAAGGGTTTTGAAAGTTCTATAACACGGTGTACTCCGTGTGATGTTGAAATAGGTGCAATGAAATTCCGCTTCGCCCAATCGCCGCGGTACAAGCGATCATAGGAGGCCATGGACGGGCGTGCGATGAAATTGTCATTTGACACAATATGCTACATTTTACAGCTCTTATTGGCACATGTTTGTAAAGGCTCAAACTAATATCATTCGAGCAGCATCCGCCATTTTAACTGTGTAGAAACCCAACATATTTGAGCCGATTAATTAACTCTCTCTTTTGTTTGTATGAAACACTGGACAGGAGTGTTATAGCTTTACAGCTTAAACATAAGCTGATTTTTTCTTCTTTTTATGTATAAATCGCTTGAAGTTCTAACTTCTAGGTTAATATTACACACAGCTTTTCTGTTCTCATCCATCAATTTTTAGTTTTTCTTTTTATTTCTTATTGTTGTATTAATTCCACCTTTCTAACAAAAGGCAACGCCTTTTGGAAATAATAGCATCCTTTAGAAAAAGATGTGTTCTTCAAGATTTTTGCAAGCTAATTACTTTGCCAGACAATGTAATGTTCTTGTCATCAAAATATAATTTTAGACATAATTTTGAGCCGGAAGAGGAGAAGATGTTAAAACTAGCACAGAAGTAGAAATAATTATGATTTAATGGGCATTTCCTATGACATACTACATACCACAGTAGATGTAGAATCAAGATTACATATTACATGTTGGAGACATTAAAAAGCTAAAGATATACTATGATCGCGAGGCGTTTGATTTGTTAGGTGAAAATGCATAACAGATCATCAATTCTAATCTTAATTTTACTCTCTCCTAACTTACGGGAAGTAAAGGACTTTTAGCAAGGCGCTTGGATGGTTACTGGGTCAACAAAGAAAACCGTTATAATAGTAGGATAATGCATAAAGTTGGTTCGATCCATCACGGCACACAATTATTTGTAGCTTTGAGCTTCTCTGGTTCAATCTAATTTGATTTCAGCTGCGAGTATTGGTTTAACTTTAAAAAATAAACTAAATTGCAGATGGACACATGTAAATCACACAAAAATTAAAAGAATAAGAATGAAAAATCATCTAAATTGCAAACTAGCCCTCTTGGCTTATCACATGGGTCTTTGCGCCTAGTTAGCGTGTGTGATATTGTTTGTTATTTTCATATGTTTATTCATTTGATTACATCTAAAAGATATTCTCAGGTTAGGCGGCATTTCGCTATGATGATCTCATCAGTTTATATCAATTTGCCGAAGAACTTATCATGTTAAAATTTGTATAATAAATCATTTTTGAAACAGAATCTCAATAAAAGTGTTCATAATCATAATTTAATGAATATTAACGTAAAAAAAACTTCCTATCAAATACTTAATAAAATGATTCTGCACCTTAAAGTCTAACTACTTCATTTTCACGTACACAATGCACCTCACCGCAAATTACTCTTTCATAACACTTTCACTGCGCGTACAGAAAAAACACCTAACCTTACATTCAAGCCAGGTGCAAAACCGTTCAGCAGCCACGAAAACGGCCAGCACGAGCACCGTCTCCTGTGCTAGATGATTTACCTCATCACGCCCTGTCACGGGAGCTTCTTCGTTCGGGGTCGTCCCTATTTACCGTGCGGAAGTGAAATCCCACCGACCCCAAACCCCCCGGTCAGCACAAAAACAAGGATCTCAACCATCCCGAGGCTACCGCAACGACGGCGAGGGTGGCCGCTGAAGGAACTCGAACGCGCAACGACGACAAAAAAGGGAACAAAACAAAAGGCATAATACAAACGCGCATTAATGAAGTGTAAAATGTGTTTATCTCTGAATCGCCATCAATCCAATTTAGAAAATATTTTAATTGAAAACCCTCTCACGTGTACTTCTTTTTTGTTGTGTCCTTCTCCGCCGCCTTTTTCATCCGTTGTGCCTTTGTTTCGTCGGTTCATTGGATTTTCGCGCGCGCGTTCGTTCGACGGTTCTTACACAGCGACACCCATTAGTCAGACTGTTGTGCCTCAAGGCAAGCCGGTGACACCGTCGAGGAAGAGAGCCGTTTGGGAGGGCCCTGTAACCGAAATCACCGTCCGCTGCTTGCTGCTCTGAAGGGCCCGCTGGCTTCGAGACAGGCCTGCCCGTCTCGTGATGACGCCTGACCTCGAAAACGCCACCAGTGCAAGGAGAGCAAAAGCCGTATGTAAATGCAGCTAGGAGAGCGTGTGATGCACATAATTACAAGTGCCGCTTCACAAGCGCCACCAACGCTTCCGGTGACCAAACGCGACCCGGCGTTTGTGTTCGACCGGGCGCGACCGACCCGTGGGATGTAGATCCGTCATAAGTTGTAATAAAAATCACGCCACCACACCGTCATCATGGCCACAAAGAAAAAAAAAACGCCAGGAAAAGGAAAGGTCCCCGATTTATCTGCAACACCACGCGGATGATAAATGGGTAAAACAGGCACATGCCATGACAAATTTGCCCCAGGGCCCTTCTCAGCAACAGCAACAACATCACCGACGACGACGACGACGACGACGACGGCAGCAAAAAACGGAACAGGAGAACCCTTCCATCCCATGGAACGGCGGTTGGCGAAAGCGACGAAACGCACACACAAAAACCTCGGGTGCCAAACGAGGAAATTGAGCTAATTTTAATTTTATTTATATAAATTAATCCAAAAATCATTCATTAAAAATCTCCCTCCTCGAAGCAGGGCCGGGCCGGGCGGGTTTTGTTCCGAGCCGACAAACACTCCCGCACTCCAGCGCACAAAAACACGCGGACAAAAACGATCCTCCCAGTGGAGGAACTCCTTTGGCACTGCCACTTCCTTCCTGGCGGCAGTCGCGCGTTTCGTTTTTTTTTCGTTTTTGCCTCTTCACTCTGTGTCCTCCGGCAATATGGGAAACCTTTTGTTGGCGGAGCTCTGCCCGTGCGCTACATGCGCTTTTTGCGAAGGGATCAACCCCGGAAGTACATACACTCAGACACTTCGCGCGCGCACACACACACACACCCACGGTGGGACACACGCCGGCGGAAAATGGTAACGACGCCCAATGGCGGGAATAATGTGATTTCTATGAAAGTGGCATCAATTTCCACCACCCACTGGGGCTTGGTTTGGCTGTGTCTGCGTCGACAGTCGTGCTTGCGTACGTACGGGTTGTGTAAAACATTAATCCCGGCAACATTACACGTAACGAACAGTTGTTCATGGAAATTGAAAGTTTCTCCAAATTTTAACACATGCTACGAAAACAACTATCAAATGCATTGGAAACATATTACGGTTGTAGTATACTGTTAATATTGTGTTAAAATTAGTCTCTTGTAGCAATGTTAGTTAAATACATCTTTCAACACTAACGGTCAACTGTGGAGTCAATTGTCACTTTTGCAAATATTTTTGTTAGAGATTTTGTATATTTGTTAGTTAGGTTTCTCGATTTTTTATCCCTAAATTTTTAAAGTACAACTTGTTACTCCTAGCGTGCAAATTCGGTGTCAATTGACACCTAGAAAGTTATTTGATTTGAAATTTGGTCCGTAGGTCCGTGACCACTGCTCCGGCTCATGTATTAAGATTCTAAGGTTTGTCGAGTTTTTATGATTTTGTAAATATAGTTTACGCCTTGAGGATATCGGGAGAGAAACATAAGGGTAGGCAAGGATAGTGCCTAAAACCTTAACGATTACAAAACTAGAATAGTTAGCGCACACCTTATGACAATAACAGGCCAATCGCTCCACAAATGTCAAAAATGGCCTTTTACTTGTCAATTGACACCATATTTGTTGATTAGATGGCTTCGATCCATTTGATCGTTTGTGTCAAATAATAAATATAATAAGTAGTTTAAAAGACACTATTGATACTAAACTTAGGATCAACTATCAAAAGTTTGTGGTTTGCTAATCATTCAATTGCCTTTATTCACATGCTCAATCAACGATTCAACACGAATACATACAAAATCAACAAAAGTTGGTAAATTTCTAATTTATTTAAAAAATCGTTCACATTTGGACTAAGAACAGACTAAGGAAATGTTTGTTCAAATTAAAATTCTGATGTTTAATTGAAGGCTACTAGCGCTCTCCTATGTTTATGAGTTTTCCTCTTCTAAACTATATCATGTATTGCTAATATCATTCATAATTACTATTCATTATTATTTATATGTAACGTATGAATTTTTTCATTGTATTAGTTTGATATGACTGTTACTATTTTGTAGTTCTGGTTTTTCGAGCTCTTCGAATGTTGGTAATTGTATTCCTATCTCTAGTGTAATTTCTTTTATCATTTTCCTGTTTTACCTGTTTTACAGTCTATGTATTTGTGTTCTGTTGTTTCTGTTCTATTACACGTATTGCATTGATCCGTATCTGATATTCCTAGTTCCTTAGGATTTATGTTTATTTTTTTAATTACTAGTAGGTAATACAGGCTTCTTTAATCTAGCATAGAATGTTGTTATTAATATTTCTCCAAATAATTTTCCTTCTTTTTATTTGGATGTGTTTGTGTTAGTTGTTATGGTGGAAGCCTTTTGTGTTTGAAATTGTGGATGCTGTCAAATAGGCAGATTCTTTCACTATTACAGCTAGACATGAATCCTTTAAACCGCAACAGTAAACATTAATTCGATTCACAGCTAAATGTAATTAATAATATAGTTATTTATACTCACTGTTACAAATAAACATAATGGTAGTAAGTTTAATTAAATAGTCACCGTTGTGTTTTTATAAGCCGTATGGTTGAAGTCCAGGGAAACACGAATCGGTGAATAATATTTCGTATTAGGGTAAGGGTTTAGTGATTTAGATACAAAACACAATCAAAAGATTAGTGTAACTAAAGGCTGTAACATGAAATAACAGGTATTATAGGATAAAATTCACTCAGGGCAAAAATTACTCATAACACAACATTACATTCAAATGATCTGCAAGTAGAAGTTTGAACCAATTTTGGATAATCTGTACTTACAAATGCACCCAAAATCTATGAAAAATTACCCTGGGCATGGCTGCCTTGATTCAGTCAATGCCATATTGACGGCCATCATTAGACAATAAATTTCATTTCATTTAGGACAACAATTTTTGCTCCGTTTTCAGACAATTCAATTGACCGTACATCCACCGGCCGATTCGATAATAGTCCTTACACTGCAATTATTATATTCCCAACCGAACCGCAACGTCCGCACTCTGCCCTCATGCCTTGCGCCGTCCCAGCCCAGCGACGATTTATGTATTTTCCGGTTAGCACCCCGCGCTGCCACACGCCGGCGGTCCCTCAAGGATGTCAAACCGTTTGAAATTAGACGTGTGGTCGAAATTTACAACAACAAACCATTATCGCCCGATAAATCATATCACACGCTGACATGCCCGTCCCACCCTCCCGCATGCGCTGGAAACACCTCCCTCCGTATGGTCAGCTTCTTTCCGGTGTCCATTTGAGCGACCGCTGGAAGGAAGTGGCAGGACGATGTGTTGTGTTGCTGTAAAAAGCACCGAGACAGTCCACTCGCGTGCCACTTAACCAAACTGCCAGGCCATGGCACACGGCGGAGGCAGTCTAAAAGCACCCTTGTTCGATTTGTTTCACGAAATCTGCTGCAAGGGCGTTTATAAAAGCGCAATTCGCTAACCGGTCCCATCCCAGCGACCAGCGACGCAACCCCACTTCCATCACGTTTGCAGTAGGTGACACATGAATTGATTGTAAGCAATACTCCTCCGGAGTACTGCCACAATACTGCCGCAGAACATTGCTAAACATCGTCGGCTAAGCGTGACCATATTTCAGCCCGGCGGTGAGGGAGAATTCTTCAAAATTTTCCGCAACGCTAATACTTTTAGCCGTGACAGCTCTTGACCGAGCAGAACAGTGCTAATGCTGCCGTGGATTAACTCCCACACGTAGACCGCCTGGCCGCTTGTCAATCCCTTTTAACCCCTCTGGTAGTTTGTCAAAATTACGCGAACCACGCGCATGCAACATCTGTTCGATCCTGGAAAGATTTTGCTTTTGCCGTAATTTTTTTTATCACCCAAGCACTGTAAGGGACAACAATACACTCGAGCTATAGCTTATCAGTGATGCTCGAAATCGTAGCGCACAGCCGTTCAGCTCTCTCCAATCCATCCGAGCAAGCCACTGCGTATCGGAGTGTAGTAGAAGTGACATCACCATGGTGATGATGTATGCACCGCATTTGCACTCAGCGGCTGGCACGGGAGTGCCTCAGGAGCAATATGACAGTTGACTGACGTACCAAACGGTGTCAGACCGTGTGGAATCAACCGTTGCCTCGCCGGCTCGAGTGGTCCTGTCGCTCGGGCAGGGATTTCACTCCCAGGGACCCAGCCCGAATGTCTGCAAATGTGTTGCAAACACTCCGAACCGGTCAAACGCAGTCAATTAATACATTTTATCGAAGCTGTCTGCTGACGTAACTGACAACCGGTGCTCCAGTTCGATGCCGCTGTTGGTGGCTACTATCAGCTTACAACTGTTACCAACACATGTCACCATCACCGTCGAGTGAAGTGTGCCATTTGCGGAAGAGTCTGGAGTCGCGCTGTGCCGTTATCAGAAGGACCGAGGAGTGCCAGCTGTAAGATAATTTAGCAGAGTAAAACAAATAAACGATTGATTATAAACACCCGCACAACTACATATGTACGAAGATAATGGATCTATCCTTTTAAAATTACTTTTTACGATAACAATTTTCAATTAAAATCTATTGTATCGAACAAAAATCATTGTTCAAAATCATCTGTAAAGTTCGACAAGAAATACACGGGTCAATTCCCTTGGCAGCAATAATATAAAAAATAATTGGTAGGACACAAATTTAATTTCTTCCCAAAAAATGATTCTAAACACTGTAGTAGGTATTATTACTAATCATAATTCACAAAAAAGCCGCATTTTGTTTGATTTTATTGATTGGTTTAATGTTTTTCTTTACTCTACCATGTTCCATTTTGATGTTATAATTCCCCTTTAACTAGATCAAATAACTAAATCTCATGCTCGAGAATAAATCTTATACCATGGCTATTGTAGGCAACTTAATGTCTCCACCATCTTTCAGAGAAACCATTCTGTTTTATTATTTAATTGTTATCTGATTAAACTCGCTCTTGGATTTTTCCTACATTTTAATTTATTTTTTTCTCAACCACTACCCTCGAATATGACTATTAATTTTAAGCATCACTAAAAATACACACACCCTGCGCAAACATAAATAACGCATCGGTGCGGTGCGTTTTATTTATTGTACAAACAATAAATGTCGCCCGCTCGCTGCGTGCGGGTGGGCACCACGCGTGAAGAAACAATTATTTATATGGTTCGAAATTTAGCAATAGTTTTATTCCGGTCACCACTTATACACCCACCGGCGTCGGCCCGTTCCGTTGCAAAAAAGTTATAAATCGCGAAATTCGGTTCCACTGCAGCGTTGCGTGTCTGTTTGGTTATGCGTTGCTTGTCTAGCGAGCCTCGAAGTGTTTCGCGTTTTGTTGTTGCCTCCCGTTTACTTCTCCCAATATGCCAGCAGTCGAAGTCTGCTAGTTGACAAATACGGGAATAAATTGTGCACAAGAGAAACAACATAATGTGAGTTTAGAGTTTGAGCTACATCAAACATTAATAATGATAATTGATAATGATAATGATAACATAATAATGGATAATAAATCGGACAGGCAAAATGCGAACTTAGTTTCAGTCGACTGTGTTGAACATATTTTCCATCGATTTAAAGGTTTTCACAACATTTTCAACTGTCAAAGAAGCTAGTTTTGATATTTTGTCTTCGTTGTTATTAGACATAGTTACAAACTATACAACTAAGTGGCTTTAATAACTAATCGGCTATGAGTTAGTCTAGTACGCCGTCCGACGGCAGGTATGGCCGTATAGGTCGTAACGCAAAAGAAGAAAAGAAAGACATAATTATTGTCATGTGACGATTGTTAAGTCAGTGCAATGGACATTCATAGCTGAAGTAAATAGAAATGGTTTATCATCAATACGGATAGCTTTTATGGTAACATTGCAAATAAAACTGCAGCTCCTCATTAAAGTGAACATTTTATGTTGAATGAAGACCTTCATGGCATTTTGACACAAAAAATTTTACACCCTAATCCTAATGGTTTATACCTTAAAATCAAGCTTATATCCCCTTTTGTAAAAAAGAACAAATCAAAAATTTGCACAGTATGAATCGAAAGTTGTAAGTAGATTGTGTAAGTAGATTACAGTGTAAATCATATAAGAAGATGGTATGATATTTAGACGTAAATTTTCCGTTTTCATCGGGAAACTAGAAACATAGGTCATTTGGTAGAAAATAAAGCGATTCCGTAGCCACGAAAGTAGTATTAACATATATAAAAATCACACTCCGAACTACTCACACTCCGAACTAATCACAACTCCGAAATAACAAATATAACGGATACAACGGAAACATAATAATAGAAATAACCGATTCTTAAGCTTTTAGTCTGCTAGTTGACAAATACGGGAATAAATTGTGCACAAGAGAAACAACATAATGTGAGTTTAGAGTTTGAGCTACATCAAACATTAATAATGATAATTGATAATGATAATGATAACATAATAATGGATAATAAATCGGACAGGCAAAATGCGAACTTAGTTTCAGTCGACTGTGTATTACTTGTAAATTTTGTTTTGCAAAAATTATGAATATTTGTTTATCACTCATGGTCAAACAAATTCAATAGTTCTAACGTACGATTTTGGAGAGGAAACTGAAAGAGGTCATAAGACCTTTTCGGATTTTGAAATGTCAAAATCCTTAAATGCTCATGTAAAATCCATAAAAAAAAACTTTGCTAAAATATAAGACATTGGGTAAAAACCGTTTGTCGATATCTCTAGCCTTTTTCGAATTATCGAAGCTTGAAGTTGTAAAAGTGTCAATTGACACCTGATTTGTCCATTAGTGTTAATTTAATCTCACATCCTCTGAACTATCTCAAATTAGATCTGTTATCAACTCTGACTCTACATAACATAGTCGTGAATTCCATTCCTTGCTCCAGCTAATTTTTTTTGTCAATTTGCGATCCTCCAGAAATGACTTCTAATAGTTCCTAATGATTTACACCCTAATCCTAATGGTTTATACCTTAAAATCAAGCTTATATCCCCTTTTGTAAAAAAACGATTGATTATAAACACCCGCACAACTACATATGTACGAAGATAATGGATCTATCCTTTTAAAATTACTTTTTACGATGACAATTTTCAATTGAAATCTATTGTATCTAACAAAAATCATTGTTCAAAATCATCTGTAAAGTTCGACAAGAAATACACGGGTCAATTCCCTTGGCAGCAATAATATAAAAAATAATTGGTAGGACACAAATTTAATTTCTTCCCAATTCTCACTGACGTTATCAATCAGATGCTATCGGCTAAGCAAAAAAACTCTATAGCTTGATTGTAACAGCTTTCCTGAGACCTTTTTAGTGCAAAGATCTTCAGTATGTTTTCTGTAAAATTTGATTAAGATGAGGTTACGGACTACGTAGTGGTAACAGGGCGGTCGCGTACCATTAGGTTCTGTTCGGTCCTGCGCGACGGCTTGCATTGAATCGATTTTCCATTGGAAGATCATTCTTCCTAATGTTTAATAATTACTT
>KZ069412.1:286806-297851 GCA_002091845.1 Anopheles cracens
TGTTCGGCATTATCCGTCCGGTTGATACGATGAGATACCGTGCGAAGATTCTGGCCGGAAAAGGGAACACGTCACCTTGACTGTTTGCACCCAACACCCGGTTTTGTGTCCGGACGATGTGTTTCAATTTGTGTAATTTTACTACCGCACCTTCGGCAAGATCCGCAGATGGGAAGGCCAGGTTGAGGTGTGGGTCAAGTTGCTTCGTACGGTACGAGCACCTCTTACGAGAGGCGCGTATGATGCCTGCAAGTGTAAAACATCTTCGAGAACTTGTCGTTTAATTGGAGCATAACAAACGCACCCATCACGTGCAACCATTTGCTATTGCACGTCCTTTCTTCGGAATACGAAATATTCATATTTTGTTCATAGTTCCGATGTGCCTCATATGAGATCAACTAAACTCATATGAGATGAACATAGTAGGAACTTGAGAGTAAAAAAGCTTTCAATTTGTATTACATCATTGCTAAAGTGTTTCGTGTGAAGGGAGAGTGATCTTTACACGATGTATTACAAAAAATGATTTTAACAACTTTTTCTTCCAACTCTTAGTACTGATGAAATCATGCCGATAATGTTGACCGTTTTCTTCAGTTATTATAATTCTCGGTCGAATTCTCTGCTCAATGTCACCTTAGCCACATTTTTTTGCAGTTCGTAGATATTTCTTTAAGTGTGTTTTCCCACCCTAAAGATAAAAAATATAATAAAATTCAATTTAGGAAACGTTAAATGTGACAAGTAATCTCTCACCAAGTAAATCCAGCATATTTCCAATATAAGCTAAACCCATCCCAATATGAAGAATGCAGCGTGTTTGCATCGTACATAAACTGCAGAAAAAAGGCCACATCGGCACCAAACCGCCTTCAAATGGTATTCTTTTCCTAACGAAAGTATTTCGATATTGCTTCCGAAGCTATGCGAAAGTCAACGAGAAAGTCTCCGTTACGTCCCGGGGGTTAAAAAAAAACGACGCAAAGAATACCACATTCTATGGGTGTTTCCGTGTTCGCATCTCACCTGCTCATTGTCCACGAAACAATACCGTTCACGTGTGATGTTTGGAATGGCTTCGTTAGCGTGTTATATGGAAGGCAGGATATTACCAAGAGAGTTCCGGCCGTCCTTCGTGCTTCGGGAACAATGAGTCCAAGTGTAAGCGGTCCCATACATCTCTCTATATCAGGCATTGTTCTAGTCAACTTTTCCGGACAAGTTTGTGTACGGTGGCGGCTGCTTCAAATTAAAAATCGTTTTGTTTGAAGATTCTCTGGAAAGCCTTACACTCTAATGTGATATATTCGTGCAATTGAACGAAGCTTCTTCTCTAATCCTTTACACTTGGTTTTCGATGTTTAAACAATTGCATAAGCTATAACTTTCTTAATGTAAAAGTTAATATTAATGAAATATCTTTTATTTGCGATATCTTGGGCCTACGGTATTACAAGTAGTTGTAAATCATTTTCCTATACCCGAAGAGATCGGAATCATCCTAACACCACTTTCTACATTCCGTTTTTTCAAGTCTTTTTATCTCTTTTTATCATGTTATTTCGTTATTCCTTGTTGTTTATTATTCCTTTTTTTCCTTTTTTTATTTATGTTTTTCTTTTTTGTTTATTATTTGATTGTTTATCATCAGAGAAAGTATCGCATGGTGATCAGCACACAAAGTACTTAGATACTAAATTATTCTGATTTTAAATAGAGATTCTGGAGCACAACTCAAAATATACAAAAAAAAACTATAAACATTGCTGGTACAATCAGCATTGAACACCCATGATAAATCGGCTAAAAACAACTCAACCGACCCCGAAATAAGGTTTAGCAATAAGTCAAGGGAAGGAAATGCCTCTACAAATATTATTCTCTAGTTTTAAGCTATTAGCCATATGCAATAATTTGGTCAGGTAACCGTTTGAATAAATTAATTAGACGAACAAAAAGGTTCAATATATATTTCTTTGAAACATGGACGAGAAGTTGAATTCATATTCATAGGTTTTTAGCTAACTTTTAACCATCTCTGATTAGCATCAAACTGAACTTATTTCTGATAAAGGTATTCACAAAACTGATAACTTATATTGATGGCTTAACGCATCTGACTATGTTTCAACAGATTGCTAGCAAAACAGATGCGATTGAACTGGCGTGATCTGAATCGATTTGCTGATCTGCAGAAAGCGCTTGGCTACTCCCTGGAGCAGATGGAAGCGTTGGTACACACCAATCTGGTGCTGAACGTGTACACTAGGACGGATTTGTTGAAACTGCTGGAGGTAACTGAGGAAGATTTTTCCGAGAACCTTCTAACACCACGATGTACCCAGCGTCGGTGGACCAAACTGGTATCAATATGTACTGTGTGGCGTTAAAGGAATATTGGAAAATGGTTCCATACAACACGATGCTCCTCGTGGCATGATGATCATGCTTTCCGGCAACATTCCACCGGCATCTGGGCTTTCCAGCTCGAGCGCGATCGTTAGCGCCACGGTTTTGGGGACGGCGTACTTGCATAATGTGAATACTTACTAGTATGATTGTTTGAATGCTAAGATATATTTAATAGATTGTTAACATTTCAGGCCACTCTGAACAAACAAACGCTCGCCACGATTACAGCCAGTTAGACCGAATTAGTCAGCGTCTTTTGCCTATGATTTAAAATGATAATTGGCACAACATTGATAGAAACCGGTGAAAATACATCAACTGGTACGCATAAGATTGGCCATCATAGCAATCTGTTCTTTCCGGCAATGTGATTTCTTAATTTCGCTTATCAGCAATATGCATAGTGCTTGTAATCCCAACAGATAACGAGTTTGTTTGAAATCAGTTTCTTCGGAAATAAATAAACAAAACAACAATTAATGATAGTTTATTGTTCCTGTTACAGCTCTGAATGAAAACAGAGTGAAAGCAAACATTCGATCCTGATTAAATTTATAATCAAATCATTGAAACGGTCAACGGTCATGTAAAACAATCGTAATTTGTGGTTGACCTGCCCACACGCACACACAGCCACGCTGGCACAGCTGGCATTCCAGATGATAACGCTTTCATAAATACGTGTCAGTTCACTTTCCTCCAATGCAATCGTACACATCGTAGGCACTTTTCTTCCGAAAACAAGCAGTCTCCTCGGCGAAAACAACCGAACAAGTGACACAATTTGTGCACGACCAAGTGCTGTAGAGCATTTCCACCAACGGCACGTATATTTTACCGGCCGGCACTTTACGCAAAACCCGTTTGCACTTGTCGTGTGGGTGTGATTGCAAGTGCAAGATTTTGTTTGTTTACATTGAAGGTGGTTCAGCTTGGTTCAGCGTTGACATTCAACGATATCGATTTTGTGCCGTGTTCATTTGGGTTCGTCGAGCTCGAGCTTCACGATGACAAGCGATCAAAGCGACCTCTGTGTGCAAGTGCTGGAAACCGTGCCAAGCTGTGAGCGATTGTCCCGGCTATTGGAATGTTTCTCGAATGAATTTGCACGTTCACCGAGCTTCGTTGTGCGCTGCAGTGGAAGGTAGTAAAATACTGAAACATTGATTCTTTCTTCGGGACTTATTACCAAAGCATGTTTATGACGTTGTTCTTTCTTCTAGAGTGAACATCATTGGTGAGCATGTCGACTACTGTGCCTACCCCGTGTTCCCGATGCCCATTGAGCAGACGATCCCGCTAGCGGTTGCCCCTTCGGACGATAATTTGTTGCGCATTAAAAATACAAGTGCAATGTGCTTACGTTCAGGTAAAGAGGCACAATGTCATTCGTTGAATCTATTTCGTAAATGCTTCGAACTCTTCACAGCATCGATGTACCCAGCGTCGGTGGACCAAACTGGTATCAATTTGTACCGTGTGGCGTTAAAGGAATATTGGAAAATGGTTCCATACAGCACGATGCTCCTCGTGGCATGATGATCATCTGGGCATCTGGGCACCGGCATCTGGGCTTTCCAGCTCGAACGCGATCGTTAGCGCCACGGTTTTGGGGACGGCGTACTTGAATAATGTAAATACTTACTAGTGTGATTGTTTGAATGCTAAGATATATTTAATAGATTGTTAACATTTCAGGCCACTCTGAACAAACAAACGCTCGCCACGATTTCTGCCGAGTGCGAAAAGTTTATCGGAACTCAAGGTGGAGGCATGGATCAGGCGATTGCCTACTTAGCGCAGGAAGGATGCGCTCAGCTGATAGAATGGAATCCACTGCGAGCCACTCCTATTCAGTTGCCAGCGAATGCGGTGTTTGTCATTGCCAACAGCTTGTCCGAAGCGAACAAGGCGGCTACTTCCGATTTCAACCAGCGTGTCGTGGAGTGTAGGCTCGCCAGCAGGTACAACGTATTACCTAGTCTTCAACTCATATTGTTGGTTTAACGCATCTGACTATGTTTCAACAGATTGCTAGCAAAACAGATGCGACTGAACTGGCGTGATCTGAATCGATTTGCTGATCTGCAGAAAGCACTTGGCTACTCCCTGGAGCAGATGGAAGCGTTGGTACACACCAATCTGGCGCTGAACGTGTACACTAGGACGGATTTGTTGAAACTGCTGGAGGTAACTGAGGAAGATTTTTCCGAGAACCTTCTAACACCAAATACGCGCAATTCGCAAACGTTCAAACTGAAGCAGCGGGCTATGCACGTTTTCCAAGGTGAGCTGAAAATACAATAAACTTTATGTGAAAGCAATTCTTCTGCGATTTAAATACTATTTCTCCCACAGAGGCAAAATCAACTCCGGACGATTGTATTTTTCGCATGAAAACTCTGATGAAGCAGTCTCACGAATCTTTGCGTACGCTGTACGAATGTTCGCACGAAAATTTGGACCGCATGGTACATATCTCGGATCAGCTGGGAGTCGGAACACGTTTAACAGGCGCAGGGTAAGAAGAAAGTAGTATGCATTGTACATTTGAAGAACCATTTTCCTTCTTTCTTTATTTCTGTTCTAGATGGGGTGGATGTGTTGTTGCCCTGTGTGACGGTGAGGATGAAAGTACACGTTTTGTTGAAACGTTGAAGACGGAGTTTTATGCCAACATTCCTAAAGCTCAAACGAGTGATATTGCTAGCCTGTGCTTCACAACCAGCCCCCAGAGAGGAGCCGAGATTTATTTGCTCGAAAAAGAGAAAAGTATTTGGAGTCGTTCCTCCTGAGAAGTTGGTGTACTTAGTTATCTGCTTGATTAAAGTTACCAAAATGGAAGGTGTGCCCACACAGGTATGTGTAATGTACAAATTATTAAGTAATTCGTTGTAACATACAAAGCAAGTACAACTTATGTTTCATTTACTCGTATTGTGGATAATTTACTATTGATTCTAATAATTAATTACAAGTGATAATCACTTGACATACGTGTGTTTGATTTTCATTGAGAAAGTTAGAGAATCAGAAATTATATCCGTTTATTCGCTATCTGATAAACGATGCGACCTTTGTCAATCGACGTGTATCGGGAGCATTCGCTGTGCAGGAGGGCGTCTTTCAAGAAAGTTGTAAAAAAGATGTGCATAAGGATAATTCATTCTACACTAATAGCGATTTTACAATCATAAAAAATCCAGAGTAAATAAGAATGAGAAGAATCATTATTTTTAATGTTCTAAGTTTCCATATATCAGGAAGACTTTTATAAATTTACCGTATTTTTCCGTGTTTAAGAGACCCTTTTTGCCATTTTTTTTTTTTGCTTGAAAAATCATGGGTCTCTTATATATGGGAGGAAGACTTTTACAGGATTTCCCGGTCTAAATCGCAAGTGTTGAGAGGACAATGTCATTTTTGAACAGAGTGACTCATCTGACGATGATGAAGAAGAGCTGACTACTATTGCTGCTAGTGATGAAGAATTTAATGATTTTTACAATGAATGAAGAGTTCATTACTAAAAACTTTTTTTCAAAATGTTTGCATGAAAATTGAAGGGGTCTCTTATACACGAAAAAATACGATAGTTCATTTGGGCATAGCTGAAATGCATCGGTAAACGAATTTCATTTCAAATATTTTAAATATATGTGATATTATAAAAAATACATAAATACTGATTTGCTTTTATTCACAATTTAATCATTCATCAGTTTTTGCACATAATTTGAAGTAAATTTGAATCGTTTTGCGTAACATTTAACACAACCCTTGCTATTTTATTAGGATATGCCTGTTAAAAAAAAACAAAACCATAAAGAAATTTTGCATAATATTTAGTCGTAAGAAGGAATGCTAATTTAGGTGGTCTCAAAATTGCTTTATGTTTGGTTCAGTAATTTAAGTCAATTTTACGAATCAAACTGCAAAGCTATATAAATGATAATTGAAATGCTGAAATGACGATTATTACAAATGTTTTGTTTGCTCAGCCTTTTGTGGTTCGATACTATCTGGCAAGAACAAACATATGAGGAAATGAAAATTTTGTAGGTGTTGTTTTCTATAGTATTCTTTATGATACTAAAAGCTTATAGAAGGAAAGTTTTTAAATCGTGTTTGTGTGCCATATGAAGGATTAAGAAATCCGCAAAACAGCCGCGCTATTACGCTACTCGATCGTTCATGCCGTTCAATAGCACGCAGGCGAACGGAACAGACAACGCAAAAAATAAACCAAGCATGAACGTTCGACTGTGGTTAGAGCAGAATAATAGCATGGCACACCTATAAATTTATTGCACCTTGCATCCTTTGTCTAGGAATCAGTCCGAAAACTCCCGTTTTGACGTTGTGGAAAATAAAAAAAATGAACCTGACACCCGGCTGTTATTCGAATTTCGAAATTTCGTTCAAACGATCGGTTATGAATACATGATATGCGAAAGTTTATTTTATTTTTTTACATGAAGAAACACATGTGAAGTGTAGTGTGAAAGAAACGATTACATAGCAAATTAATCAATTGGCTATGGAACGTGTAAAACAAGACAACGTATTATTTGGCTTTTGTTGATGGACCCATATAAATTTTACTAGTGTTGTTTGCAGACAGTGCATGTCGTTATTGTGCCAGTTACTGCTTCGATTTCTACTTCGATACGGAGCATTGGAAAAGGCCACAACTTATTTTTCAGATACTAATTATTGAATGGAGTCTTCATACAAATTAGATAATCTTAAAGCTTTGACGTCTAAACTTGACCAAATCCACAAGTGATACATTCTCCTTAGAATATGTTTGCAAAAATTTGATATTTTTCTATCAGTTATAGTAAAGTCTTTTTTTAATATCAAGATAATAGTTTTATGATTGGAGATTTTTAATTCAATATACCTACCACGTTAGTAGTTAGTCTGAATAGTCTGACGTTAGTATGAATACCTAGCACGTTGAAAAAAACATAGCACAACTTCTATCGGTGACTCGCGAAGTGTGAGCATCCTTTTAAAACATTTTTACCAACTCCAACAGTCTTTTCAACTGGTTATGGAATCACTACTGTTCCTAGCACGAGTAGCATTAAATGCTAAAGCATAGCTTATCAGATTTATACCATTTCTTTTAAAGACATGCCAAGAAACCAATATCCACACGACTATTTACAATGTCACACACGTTTGTTTTTCATAATTTGACTTCACAATTGTGAACTGTTGAATGAAAATAATGTGCCACAAATCATAATTTTCTTTCTTTTGCACTCTAGCGTTATTAAACGGATTTGTAGACTCTGCCGCTTTGAACTAAATGCTGAACTTCACCTGATGTGGCTGAACGTCACCTGAATGGATTAAAAATACTGTATGTATGAATACACTCAAACAGGCACCCAAACAACATGATTTCGAGAACTCATATTGTTCGAAAAGTTGTTAAATACCCGGGGTTAAGATACAGTTTTATTTCTGGCAACATCGTGCCAGAGATGTAGCCAATGGTGTTTACCTGCAGTCGTGGATTTTAGATATGTTGATTAGGTTCAAGATACTTTTTTAGATTCGTTCTTCCGATTAACACATGTTAATGAGCATTTCGCCGTGAATATTGCATACATTCTTCTCATTTTCGGTTGAATGTAATCAAATCTGATACAGGTATGCCAGACCTCGATTAGGCTGGATGGACATAATCATTAAAACACATCACGCACGAAATTTAACACGTATTTTAAACTTGTGTATATGCTAAAATAGGGTATTACGCCCTGATGGTATTGTGGACTACCAATTCCACCATCATCTGTTTTCTATTCGGTAAAAAAAAAAAACAGAATACAAATTTAGCTAACTACTCTAAAGGAAAATTGTCAACTTATTCATAGCAGAAAAATCCTAATGGCAGGGCACTTTGGACCGATTGTTTCATTCGTGTGTCGTTTATGGCAATTAGATGGCAATTCATCTAATACGTTTAGCATTCACTGAACTATTGAATGGTATGATCACACGTATGCTAGTCAGATATCTGCAAGGACCTAATCAGATTACGCATTTTACTTACTTTAGAAGAGAATTAGTCGAATGGAACAATACAAAAACTTTTATGCAGCAATACATGCTTTTATGAAGCACAATGTTTATTGTGCAAAATGGACTAAAATAGGGTATTACGCCCTGATGGTATTGTGGACTACCAATTCCACCATCATCTGTTTTCTATTCGGTAAAAAAAAAACAGAATACAAATTTAGCTAACTACTCTAAAGGAAAATTGACAACTTATTCATAGCAGAAAAATCCTAATGGCAGGGCACTTTGGACCGATTGTTTCATTCGTGTGTCGTTTATGGCAATTAGATGGCAATTCATCTAATACGTTTAGCATTCACTGAACTATTGAATGGTATGATCACACGTATGCTAGTCAGATATCTGCAAGGACCTAATCAGATTACGCATTTTACTTACTTTAGAAGAGAATTAGTCGAATGGAACAATACAAAAACTTTTATGCAGCAATACATGCTTTTATGAAGCACAATGTTTATTGTGCAAAATGGACACTGCTTATTGTGCAATGCAAGCAAAATGTTGATATTGTAAAACATAAACAATTTCCCCGGGCGATGAATCGTTCATGTGCACTATGCTGGAGTCGGAGTCGGTAAACCACAATCGCGTGGTATGTATGCGAAATTATTTTACGAGTGTGCAATCTCGATTAATTTTATCAACACTTTGTCTGCTATAGGCCAATCATTCTTCAAATAGAATGATAAGTTGAGCCTCAATTCCGCCGTAAGCATACCCCACACGCACACACAGCCACGCTGGCACAGCTGGCATTCCGCTGGATGATGATAACGCTTTCATAAATACGTGTCAGTTCACTTTCCTCCAGTGCAGTCGTACACATCGTAGGCACTGTGCTCCCGAAAACAAGCAGTCTCCTCGGCGAAAACAACCGAACAAGTGACACAATTTGTGCACGACCAAGTGGTCTAGACCATTTCCACCAACGGCACGTATATTTTGCCGGCCGGCACTTTACGCAAAACCCGTTTGCACTTGTCGTGTGCGTGTGATTGCAAGTGCAAGATTTTGTTTGTTTACATTGAAGGTGGTTCAGCTTGGTTCAGCGTTGACATTCAACGATATCGATTTTGTGCCGTGTTCATTTGGGTTCGTCGAGCTCGAGCTTCACGATGACAACCGATCAGAGCGACCTCTGTGTGCAAGTGCTGGAAACCGTACCAAGCTGTGAGCGATTGTCCCGGCTATTGGAATGTTTCTCGAATGAATTTGCACGTTCACCGAGCTTCGTTGTGCGCTGCAGTGGAAGGTAGTAAAATACTGAAACATTGATTCTTTCTTCGGGACTTATTACCAAAGCATGTTTATGACGTTGTTCTTTCTTCTAGAGTGAACATAATTGGTGAGCATGTCGACTACTGTGGCTATCCCGTGTTCCCGATGGCCATTGAGCAGACGATCCTGCTAGCGGTTGCCCCTTCGGACGATAATTTGTTGCACATTAAAAATGCCAACAACAACTTTAAGCCGTACAAGTGCAATGTGCTTACGTTCAGGTAAAGAGGCACAATGTCATTCGTTGAATCTTTGAATGATTAAATTGTGAATAAAAGCAAATCAGTATTTATGTATTTTTTATAATATCACATATATTTAAAATATTTGAAATGTTTATTCGTTTACCGATGCATTACAGCTATGCCCAAATGAACTACCGTATTTTTCCGTGTATAAGAGACGCCCATGTATAAGAGACCCCTTCAATTTCCATGCAAAAATTTTGGAAAAAAGTTTTTAGTAATGACCTCTTCATTCATTGTAAAAATCATTAAATTCTTCATCACTAGCAGCAATAGTAGTCAGCTCTTCTTCATCATCGTCAGATGAGTCACTCTGCTCATAAATGACATTGTCCTCTCAACACTTGGGACTTAGACCGAGAAATCCTGTAAAAGTCTTCCTCCCATATATAAGAGACCCCTGATTTTTTAAGCAAATAAAAATGGCAAAACGGGTCTCTTATACACGGAAAAATACGGTAAATTTATAAAAGTCTTCCTGATATATGGAAACTTAGAACATTAAAAATAATGAAATTCTCATTCTTATTTACTCTGGATTTTTTATGATTGTAAAATCGCTATTAGTGTAGAATGAATTATCCTTATGCACATCTTTCTTACAACTTTCTTGAAAGATGCCCACCTGCACAGCGAATGCTCCCGATACACGTCGATTGACAAAGGTCGCAGCGTTTATCAGATAGCGAATAAACGGATATAATTTCTGATTCTCTAACTTTCTCAATGAAAATCAAACACACGTATGTCAAGTGATTATTGCTTGTAATTAATTATTAGAATCAATACTAAATTATCCACAATACGAGTAAATGAAACATAAGTTGTACTTGCTTTGTATGTTACAACGAATTACTTAATAATTTGTACATTACACATACCTGTGTGGGCACACCTTCCATTTTGGTAACTTTAATCAAGCAAATAACTAAGTACACCGACTTCTCAGGAGGAACGACTCCAAATGCTTTTCTCTTTCTCGAGCAAATAACAGGTTGGCTGATA
>KZ069413.1:15512-27458 GCA_002091845.1 Anopheles cracens
ACTGTTCAAGAATGGATGAAAAATGCTGTATCAAGATTCGAGCAACATATCAAAATCAAGTCTTCAGAATAATGAAATATTTCTCATTTATTAATTGAGTGATATTCGGTGAATATCGTGAATATGGGCACTTTTCTTTTATAATAATATTATAATAAGTGTCAGGACAGCTCTTTTTTAACTTTTTGAAACATAAAAAAACATAGGAAAAAATCATGTAATGGTAACTGGTTGAAACTTTGTAAACAGAACCCTTTCTGACCAAAGCAAAGATTGTTGGATCGTCGTTTTTATTGAAATTTTGCTACTTTTTTAATGTTATGTTCAGACTAGTCCCACTGTGCGCTTTCGAAGAGATAAAATATAAGAAAAAACATCTCGTAAAAAATCTACAAAAATGTAGCGACTGGATTGAGCTTTTTCGTTTCAACTTCCAATCCTACCAAGCATCCCTTCCTCACGGACATGTTCTTTTTTTCCACCCATTTTTCTTCCCGACAGCACCTGTTCTAAATACCTTCCGATGACCTCCCGCAGATGCAGATGAAAAACTAGCAGACCGACTTTTCCAGCTCAACCGGTGGAGAGAAATAGTTTCTCTTTTAGAGGGTGAGAAAAAAAAACGGAATGGAATGAAGCGAAACGCGAGTTGTCGCGTGATTTATTTAAATCGTTTGCACAATCTTTGGCATCTGGACGAAGGCTACTTGATTGCGGTTTTAATGTCCCCCCCCCCCTTGTTGCCCGGGGTGTTTTGTTGCCGTAATTGATGAGCTTTTACGGATCGCACCCGTAAGCGTAACGAAGATTTTTGTTTGTGGATATATCCTTCACTGCTTTCCTAAGGTTTGACGGAGTTCCAAGGGTTGACATTCTTCTAAGAATGGGCGTAGATATTGACATACATTTTTTTTATAAAATTAGTCAATTAATTTCCGATATTCATCTCTAACTCACTCCAATACACACTCGAACAAATTGAATTTTTACAGCAACTCCCTGTCCAGGTAACGCTCGATAAGATTTCGATTTCTCATGACAAGCAAAGGCACGCCGGAAGAAAGGGCATCGCAAATCACCACCCACCGGGAGCGAAATGCATTACACAACGGCGAAGACGAGCAGATAATAAATCCGTAACGCTCCAGCAATTATCCCGCACCGTCCCGAACAACGAGCTGCAATAACGAGAATCAGCGATAAAACCCCGGACGGACAGCAGATGTCCATTGCACGACCGTCCGTTCAGTTGTTGACCGAAAGGATCCCGGCGGTTGGAATGCTGGCCCATAAAAGAAGGAAACCGAACTTCATGGTGAGATCGAAAGTGATGCGATTATTGAAATCCCAGACTTGCCACCCAGAGCGACCGCGTGATGCCACGGGTGAGATGGCCCGCGCCGGTGGAATGTTGGTATAACTTCTTTATCCTCCGCGTGACGCCAGCCCGGCAGTCCCGCTGGAGACGGCGTATCGTAAAAATTGGGTAAAAATCAAATAAACGAATGATCACATAATTCCTGTCAGCGTGTTTAGTGCGCACCGTCTGCGGTAGTCGGTAGCGACACGGCCATCGTTCCGATTGATAGAGACAAATAAATCCGTATCCACTGCGCATCGGGTTGGAAGATCGGAATCGTGATAGAGACCATCATTCTTCAGCCCACTCGCACCCCATTTCTTGCTCCGCCAACTTCTACTTGCGGCAAAGTTTTCGCCCGCAAAACAGTTTTCTCCGCTTGCTGTACCCGATACTGTACGATAGCAATCCCTGATCCCACGGATCTCACCCGCACTGGTGCCGGCCGGGAAAATCATAAAACCACCTCCCCAAAACACAGAAACAAAAAACATCACCATCCCCCGAGCCCCCCGAGCACACACGATTTGTGATTTATTTTCAATTGTTTCAAGCTCCTGATTGAGCCGGGGGGTTTCGGGAGATTTTACGGTACCAGCTCGGGTGGAAAAATTGAAACGTTCCTCTAGCGGACGACCCCGGCTCCGGCAGCAGCAAAACATTCCCCGAAAGTGGACTAACGACTAACGAACTGAACCGCAAACGGTCCGAACCACACAAATCCGTCTTCACCGGCGTGTCCCGTATGTGAGTGCCCGGGCATGCGAATCTTGATCTGCGTCCCCGATTGGCCACTTAACGGGCGGCAAACGCGCACTCGGGATGATCGGAACGTGCGCCGGTGTCCTTCGCTCGGGGAACCTACGGTACGGAACCGAAATGGGGCGATAAATTCGTCCGGCTACTAACGAGATTACAGCGTATGTGGGAGCTGTGCTTCATTTTTGGTATTTTCGGTCGTCCCGCTTTAATCTCGGACCGGCACACTTGAGCCGTCGTCGTCGTCCGAGTGTCGGAATCTAATCCGACAGAGGGGCATCAAACGCTCGGAAGAATACCATCGGGCCAACCGGTCACATCCGTCTAGGACGGTTGTCAATTTTAATTTAATTCAAACCGTACGGAAAACTTCGGGCTGCACAAATAAGAACCGACTGGAGCGGTGGAACTCTTGGCCACGCGCTTCAAACGCTTCCGAAACCGGGTGCTGTGTGACAAGTGTTTATAATCATCCGACGGACCGGGACGTGCCCTTTGATGCGGGATTAATTAATTCATCTCGTGTTTTGGGGGCCGGTTTGTTGTGATCACTACATGTGGGTGTCGATAACGCCCCTAGACATCCCACCGAACAGTGGTCCCGGATATGAATACCGTTCCGACGATTCTTCAATCCACCAAGGGAACCGAGCCTAGTGCAATCGAATTAATTTCCAACCAAACAACCACCACGAACGGCTCAAAGCGTTCCAAGGAGCAGACAGTCCACGAAGCACGCCAAGCACAAACACAAGAATCCTGCCAGAATATTGCAATACCTCAAGCGATTTCTAGAGGAACCCTCGAAGTGCCTACAAATCGACGGTAGTTGTAGTTGCTAAATTTTACTCGTTATATCCGCTTTAGAAGGTACGAACTGAAGCCCAAGAAGCCCAACGTCTTAATGTTTTTGAATGCTATGCTCTGAGATATGAAGCCTTCATGTCGGTGTATATGCTTTGTAAGGCGTTAGCTAAAGAATGTATTTTTTAAGAAACAAAACATTAAACTGAACCAGTCACCAGTCTGCTACCAGACGACCAGTCAAGAAGATTTTTTATCTGGACAGAATCTCCAGTCTGCCACCTTATTTGCGATCCACAAGCCTCACGCATAAGATATCCGTCCGAGAAGCTCCAAGGCGAACACTTTCCCCACATAACCCAAGTGCTTCCTCCTTGGCAAGCGCTATGCGGATCCATATCACGACTTATCAATCAATGTAATATATGCTGATGTAGCCCGGCTAGCTGAGTGACGAAAATCGTTACGTCAACGAAGCGAATATCTGCAATGTCGAGAAGATTCGACCACCAAACCAACCTTCCGCCGCGCACAACCCGGATCCCGCTAAGGGCACGTCAATCATCCGCAATACGACCCTTGCAAACCATCTACGGGCGGCACTAGCAACTAGCGCTGTGTGTCTGTGCAATGAATTATGTCACATCTGACTGGAGCCGCCACTCCGATCCCAAGTGGTTGCCGATGTTTTCCTTTTTCCGGTGTACCGGGCAAACCATGTCAAAACTTCAGCCACCCCCCCTCCGGAATGAAGACGTCGTAATCGATGCCGGCTATCGGTGTATCCGCTACGGGTCACTGCAGGCACTTGCGTTCGGTGCGCTTCGGTGCGCTTGTACGGCGCGCAAAATCGAAGATCCATCTCGCAAAGTTACGCCGTGTCGCCCGATCGACTCCGTCCGTAGCTGGGAAACTGAACTCCCTCGGGGATGCCCCATGCCGAAAGAGCATGTGGCGACGTCGCAGCAGGATCTTTGGCATTGGCAAACCCCACCGAGGCAGGGGCCTCGTTTCAACGCTGAAATGAAGTGCACTGCATTGATGTGCACGTGTGTGTGTGTGTGTGCGACGGATGGCAACAAAACGATTAGCTTCCTGTCTCAATTCTCATTCCTAGAATTCAGTTGGCGCGGTTAACAACGTTATCAGGGTAATATCTGATGGTCATTTTCTAGTCACGTAAACCATTGACATCACACCTATTCATCGACTCAAACAGTAGAGACGTTTGCGCTTGAGTAAAGACCATCACGCCACAGAATGTTAGGGATTGAGGCACACACCAAATGTTTCAAAACAGAGACCGAATATTGCAGCTTATTGCAATACCTCAAGCGATTTCTAGAGGAACCCTCGAAGTGCCTACAAATCGACGGTAGTTGTAGTTGCTAAATTTTACACCACCACGAACGGCTCAAAGCGTTCCAAGGAGCAGACAGTCCACGAAGCACGCCAAGCACAAACACAAGAATCCTGCCAGAATCCGAATCGTTTCTCCCCATGCCGGGACACGCCGAAAAGTGGAAAAGGATTTCGTGCCCGTCTGTCTGTCACTGCCCATCGACGGTGCCGTTGACGTGTAATCTCGTGCTGCCACCGAAGATGGCCACACATTCTCGTCCCCAGCATGGTTCCCGAAAAAATACGCAGAATCATGCATCCCACAGGCCTGGCGCCTGCTCGAGGACAAGAAATCATACACCACATCCCGAAGATGGCCGATGGACGGGTATCGATATCGACGTCGCACAAAGCTCCCTGACGTTGGAATGACACACAGCTTGCCATCCGTTCCATCCGAAGGGAAAGAATTGTGCAGATTTTTCCACCCGCCGCTCCGCGTCTTAGAACGGTTTGCTTCACCGGAGAACCTTGGAGCGGAACGTGACAGGAGCACGGCGTTACTTGACAGCTGATACTGCTGCTTGTGTTGCCGACGCTATGCTGGCCGACAGTGCTGCGGCAGAGGAGATCGGAAAGGAAAGGATTGAATCAAAATTCGCATCTGGATGAAGTTATGGAGGGTTTTGTGTGTTTGTGTGTGTGTATGTTGGCTGCCGTCTAATTTGGGTCGAAATGCATAGAGCTTTGCGGGTCAGGAGTTTTACTACAAAGACTGACAAGTGTTTGGCATAACGAGGTCGGTACTTTTGGGATATTGTTTGTAGTTACTGATGAAGAAATTCTGATGTAAGAAATCCTAAGTTTGTGGGGTTGTTTTTTGAGCCAATATCCGAAACAATTTGAATTAGAAAACGGTTTAACGACACTTAACACTTACACATAGCGAAACTGGTTTCATGTTACAATACCGCACATTAGCCCTTGTTAGAAATACATTGATACGACGCATCATTGCTTTAAAAGAACCATTACGCCCGTGTTGTGTATAGGAATGAGCTACGAATTATTCTTGGAGTTCGAATTATATTCGCTAGGTGTCTAGCGAATGTTCGAGTAGAAGGAAAACTAAATTCACCTACCCTAAAAAGTGAATTTCCGGTGTCTTAAGCTCATTTATCTACTCCTCAGTATGGTAATCTGATTCAAATAGACAACAATACTGAAACGTTTCATAATGATTCTCATTCCTAGAATTCAGTTGGCGCGGTTAACAACGTTATCAGGGTAATATCTGATGGTCATTTTCTAGTCACGTAAACAAATGAAGTGCACTGCATTGATGTGCACGTGTGTGTGTGTGTGTGCGACGGATGGCAACAAAACGATTAGCTTCCTGTCTCTCTACGTCACTCCCAACGTTTCTTGCCGGCAACATCCCGCTCCGGCAGGAATAGTTTCCAGTTGACCTCTAAACCTGACCTCTAAAGCCCGGAAGGTTGTGCGGTGCGGCCGAGTGCTTTCACCGGACCGGGCATGTGTGTGCACCCATCAACAGCATGGTCGATTTCATTCTAATTTACGGCTACTTTGAGGTTATAAGCCGCACAAGTTTCGAAGTGCGCCACAACAGGCTGCACAGCATCGTCGGATGCGCCTGCTGGGGTCATCAACGATGTGGAACCAGACAACAGCGCAGATTGGGGTGGAGGTGGAGATTCTAACCTCAAAGTTTCCCCAGCTATCTGCCGCATCCCGTGTGCCGAGCCTCAAGATGGTGGACGGCGTACAGCGTTGACATTGTGCGAGGGTAGTGTGCGGTTTTATCGATAACCACGAGACCGAACCGGCAACCCGATCGGAAACACATCGGTTGGTATTAATCTGCAAAAGATTATAATTGATATCCCAGCAAATGGGCTGGAAGCACCAACCAGGGCGTTGTATTATCGTTGAAAAATGGCTTTTCAACTAAATAGAACGGGTTTTTTTGGCAAAAAAAAACCTAACCTAACAAATTTCATATGTATAGGAGTCCTTGCACGCATCAAGTAGTAGGCATTGACTTTGAGCATCAACTCAAATGTCAACCACAAATTCTCTCAAGGCCTACCCTGATGGTGAAAACTATCTGCAATCGTTTAATCGTAATGGTCAATTAAAATAATGTTGAAAAAAGGCACATTGTTCGCCAATTAATGCTCCCATTACAAGACAGCAAAGAGCGCGCCCCGATCCTAAATTAACTTGCCTCACGCTTTAGCTACACGCGGAATCCTTAAACGTTTTCTTAGCTTCTTCTCTTGTTTTGTTCTCCTTCGCGCCACAGTGGGCTCATAAATATTCTCACCCTTCGCAGAATTAATCCCGGCCCGGCAGATTCCGGGTTTGCATTAAATCTCTCGAATTAAATTCATTAAAAGCTACAACCGAAAACACCCGCCGGACCTATATTCGCCACAGCGCAACGCATCGCACAGTGAAGCGAAAATCATATTTTACAACGATAATGATCCCGGATTCGATGGGCCAAAATGGGGCACAGTGAGTGCTCGTGGGTTTTTCTCTCTTTTTTTCGTGCTCCGTGCATTCCGAGCTGTATTTAAGCAACCATGGCCAATAGCTTATCACCATAAATTAAAATCTAATTGCATCTAATTAATTTGATGTGTTCAGTCGACCATTAGACCGTCGTTTTTTTTTTTGCTTCTTCTAATTTTGCTAGCTCAACAGAGACACAACATGCTCGATGACATTACTGTAGGCATGGCTTAAATTATATCGACGCAAAACACGACCACAACAATTAAAACGAGCGCACATTAGGCCACAAACCAGTGGGGTGGTGGTGGTGGTGTGCACCCGGAAAGCATTACTCACCCCACGAGCCCGGTTGGAAATTTGGAAAAATAAACCCCACACGCCCGCCAAAGGTGGTAATGTAATATACCGCTCACTAAAACAAAGGCGCAACGCTTCGATTGGAATTCATCAAGCCGGAGCCTGGTTTGCCCGCCACCGGTGAGCTTTCCGGTCAGGGTGGGTGTAATGCACCGTTAAAATGGCAGCTTTCCTCGCCGTTTTTCACCGGATTTTTTTTTTTAGTTTGGTTGTTTTTGCTTTTAGGATCTCGAATTCGAAAATTTATTCACGCCCCCAGCAAAAGTTGGGCTGTTGAACGCGTGGCTGACGTCAAATTAGGCGTTAAAGTTCTGGCCATTTGTGGACGGTTTTTTGTTTTGGTGGCGGTGGGATGCATGTGCACTGCAGCGCACGTGCACGAAATGTTGCGCGCGAAACAAAAATAAAGCAATTTTTGGCTCCGCGCTTGATAATTTCCAACCCATTCAGGCGGATAACGCGCTCGAGCGGGTGAAGTTTGTCTCCATTTCTGCGTTACGAATCAACGTTTTGGACGATTTTCGTTGGCTGAACATTGTACTTGATACGTGTAGCGGGGAGTTGCTGTAGCTTGTATTTTATTAGCCTGGAGTGTAATAAATGATTCGGATGTTTCTGTCAATTCTGTTGAAGTGTTGTTATAGGCGATGTTTTGCTTTTTATTGACAATTAAACACACATTTTCGAATGTTGTGTGATGAGCTCAAATGTAAAATGTTTCTATGGATGTCAGGTTAGTTGAGAAATTAATCAAATCTTTTCATCCGTTTTTGTAACACTGACTAGCAAATATCAGGTGTAACATTATTTAGATAATGACATACGTGGATTTATCCAGTATTCCAGTATTCTGTGGTAGGATAATGTTTCCGAGCGTTTCACTGTTTCGGATCCCATTTGGCATAGTCTACGCACACCATTTAAATTTGCGTATTTTATTTGCACATAAATATTTTATGTATTTTTTCCGTGATTTTATGTTTTTTTATCACTTTTAGCCGTTACTAACCACAAGTATGTTTTTGATCTCCGCTTGCTACTCCTTTTTATATGATTAATTTGCATTGTCCTTATGGCACAATGTATCGTCCTTACTACTTCTAATTATCTATCCCTTTTTAACCCTAACCTATTGCGCATTTAAACTAATTCCTATCCTAAATAATTAGTGCACATTAAATTTAACTCGATATGTATAAGTACCTTATGCCTATTTAATCCTAGAACAAATATTACTAAGGGATACCTACTAATTTTATAAACTATGAAGTTATAATTTAATATTTGAAATAGTCCTATTTCGAAATTATCCTATAAACATCTTTTGGTAATTCTTCGTATAAGTAATTATAACTGTATGCGTATGATCTTGCGTTTTGCGCGCTTACCGCTTTCCCCTACTATTGCGCAGTCCTGAATTTCCTATCTCTATCTAACCTGTACTAAATTCTTGTTCTAACTAATCATGGTAATTATGGTTCTAACTGATTATCTAAATTGTTGATCGTAATTTGATTGTAATTTAATTGTAATTTACTTTCCAGTATTTTACAGGTTTTAAACTTTATAAATTTCAATTATTAGTTGATAACTCTTTGTAAAAACTTCTAAAATTTTGTAGTAAATGTTGGCATATCCAATGACAAGTCAACATAAGTCATAGTATATACAATCAGCATAAACAATCGAGGACAGTAATGGTTTTCATGATAATGTTAATGTTTTTATCAGTTATTCTGGAGCTAACAAAATAGTTTCTTTGAGCCCAGTTCAGCTTCAGGAATCAAGTTACTATAAATGTTCTCAAAGTTTTCACTTTCGACAGTTGTCATTAGTTGTGAAGGCAAAAGGCAGTGAAAATAAATTTCTGTACATAAACAACAACAAAAAACTTAATCGAATCCACGATTCCATCCTTAAACGAGTTGTAGATGCCCCAGAAATAATCAAAATATAACCGAACACTAACGGATAAATCAGGTGTCAAATGACACTTTTGCAACTATGATCTTTGATAACTCTAAAACGGTTAAAGATATCGACAAACGGGTTCACCCAGAATCTTATATTTTTGCAAAGTTTTTATAAACTTTGAAAAGCTCTGGAACACCACAGCCATATGCCATTACACAGGATTCGAGCTTCAATATAAATTACGTGTAGTTTTTAATGCTTTTAAAATGTTGAAGTCGGTGGATTTTTACATGAGGTAGCCTGAAGCTTCGTTCCGTTTCCTGGACGCTGTAGGGTCTTAAACTCAATGGATTCCAAAACTAGAATAGTTAGCGCACAACTGATGAAAATTGCTGCCCAATCGGTCAACAATTGCCAAAAATAACCGTCTAGGAGTCAATTGACACCTCGATTTGCCCGAAAGGAGTATTCGACCCATTTGACCGTAAGTCTGAAGGGTTTTGTTGGCTAACAACATAAACTTTAATTTAAAGCTCAAACACTTGGACAGAGTACTGAACACAACATCTTAGTGTTTATCGGTAAATTTAAAACTAAATATTCGCACCTCAATTCTGGATAAGAATCCATAACACAAGTGATCCCAGATTTTTGGACAGAATCTGGATTGATTTGGCAAGGAACCGGATCCGCAGCAATTCGATAGGGATTGCTCTTAACCTAGAGATATTGGCTCAGGTTGGTATGTTGTTAAGTTATTTGTTTTGAATTCAATTCAAACAATACTAAATAGACAACGATAAGTGATCAGTAAACAAGTGATTATTTCAAAACCAAACTTCCCAAAAGGAATAAAAATGAAAATCAGTCAATGAGTCAATCATCGCATTGAGATAGCAAGGATACACGATCAATCTAACACCCAATAACCCACGAATGGTACTCAAATCAGTAGCCAAACAGCGGCGGCAGACCATTTTCCGACGGCCTGCTAATGGCACCGCTAAAGATCGACACGTGATCAGCGCAATAATCCACCGGAGCGCATTAACATTAACATTAACCGCTCCCATTTCCATGCCACCCACCCTAGGAGTACGTATCCCGGCATGTCACTAGCCAGAGCCCGAGCCTAGCGCCTACCAAAACCACTGGAGTCTGCCGCAGCAGACGGCGCGATGTGATTTGCATACAAAATGCAGATGTCTCCGAACTAGGCGCAACCTAGTGTTCCGTCTCTCTTGCGAGCAGCGAATAAGTAATGGGCCGACAGACTCATTACCCTCCTTCGGTCGGCTGGTGGCCTCTTGAGCCTGGGGGGCGGTCCGGTACAATTCAATTGCAGCGTCGTAACCGAGTCGCCAGTGCCTAGTGCCCAGTGTCTTCGGTGGTCAGCGTGCGCCTCCTCGCTCTGGATTGTCTATTCCGGGTCGACCTTTGACTCTCGGTACGCGTACCACCGTAATTATCATTATGCCATCCGACCGGGATTGCACAAAAACCGGAGGAGACGCACCGCCGTACCTAACCGTTCCGTAAATCTTAGCGTCCGAAAGAGTCCGATCGAGCCGAAGACGCTCCGGCGATGGTCACCTTGCGCTGCATTCCGATTGCGCGACCCGTGCCCAATTCGGTAATAGAGCATCGTGCGAGCACTAAGTGCAGCCCATCTCTGCGTTCGAGGGCTGCTCGGGTAAGGTCTCTCGTGGTTCATCCGATCCGATAAGGACGCCGGCGCGTGGTGAAGCGCTCGAACAATCGCAATTGGTGCGAATGCCAATCGTTTGCGAAAGGCAGCCGCGGACGCACTTACCGCCACGAAGCGCAAGTAAGCACAGTCATCCACGCGACCAACCAATGCTCCAGCGAGCGTCTTTCAATCCGAAAACCGGTGGCGTAACGCGAACCGGGACCGGGATTTTGTGCCGGTTGGCTTAATTAATTATGCAGACAGTTTTTCGCCGAAACGACGAACGCTCGTTAATCTGCCGGTAGATAGGGAAATCAAATCGTCTGCACATTTCCCACACCGACGCCGCCGACGGACGGACGGACGGACGGACGGAGCAACGGCCAACATTAAATCGATAACGACCGGCGATGCATTTCGTGCAGTGAATATTTTATCGCACAACCTCTCGCGAACGCGAATAGTTCATTATGGGGGTTTTCTCTGCCGTTGTTCTTCTTCTTCCGTCCTTCCCTGCGCGTCTTCGTCGCGTTTGTTTGCGTTCTCAGTGATTTTACTTCCACCGGGAGTTCAATCACGAACGATTGATTGCAGGGACTGAAGTCCGCTGAAGTGAGCGGTAACGAGTGCTGCACGATTAAAATTTCATCACTGCCCGGAATGTGCCGCGGTAGACAGTTGGGCCGAATGGTTCGCTGCGCCTCCAGGAGTTAGCCGTGTTCAAATTACAGAACGCCCGTTTTTTTCTTCGTTCCGGCTTCGTTTGTGAACATTTTGTTTTAGAGTTTGCTACCATTACTCACTCGTTTCACTTTGATAATCATGCTGAATCGTTGTATTTTTGGTGGATCCATCTTTTGCCTTGGCACCTCACTCTTAATAATAATCTAATTCCTCAGTTTAGCGGGATAAACGTATCGCACTGTTATAATAATCAGATATCGAAGCAACAGCAAAGCACTTCGTTGTAAAAATTGCTCATTTTGTTATGCAAGTTTTTCAAACTAAAACAGCCTTGTAGGAGATAGTTTTGAGAAGAAGCTATCATATCCTTGAAATTATCGTATTTTCTTTGGACCAATATTTGGATCAAAATCTATCCTCATCTTCTTTACCTGATGAATCACAAAGTGGAAAGCAAAGTGGACCCTTTTTCGGATGGTGTTGGAGATACGTC
>KZ069414.1:16161-28480 GCA_002091845.1 Anopheles cracens
TGCCCCTTTCGATCACGATTGGGGACAATAAATCCTTTTTTTCCCGCCCCCCGCTAACCACCCCGGCCCCGTCGTCCGTCCGCGTCGGCGATATTGCGCGCGATCCACACACGATCGCGACCGCTCGACTGATTGCGCTTCGGTTTCGGGCTCGTTAGTACACGGTTCCCGCTGGCGGCTGCAGGTACGAAGCCGGCCCGGCGGTGCTACACATTATTACTATCACCGGCGCGCGAGAGAGAGAACGCGAACGCTGTGCCGCATCCGAAATGCCCATCACCTTCACCACACACACACACACACACACACGCGCGCTCACCGACACTCGCGCGACAGCGGCAACACCGCCACTGCGGATTCCGGCACTGATTTCCGGCTGCACTTTCCGATCGATCTGCTGCGGGCGCCACCGTTTTGGGGCAACATCATTTTACCATTGCACACCTCGCGACACGATACACACACCAGCACACACGTGCACACGGATCACACGGATCGCACCTCTCTGCGTGCGTTTCAATCGAGCAAAACAACGAAAAAAAAATGTAAAAATGGCACCAAAGTGGGGTTCGTCGCTTGTCACGTCCAGAGTCGTTTGTTTCGTTGCGACACTTCCTGTGGATAGAAAAGAAGAAAAAACGAATTAGATCAACAATGTACGGCGTATTTCCATATGTAAATGACACGCAGTGCTGTTCGTTTCTCATTAAATCTTAAAAACAGGGAACGAGAAACATCCCCCCAGCCCGATGAAGTCCTCGGGCGCGCTCTCTTCCGGGCGGGCTCTTAAGCGGGGTCGCCTAAATGGGCAGCATGCGCGCGCGCGCTCGCTCACACCGGGACCCTTATAAATAATCTTAAGTACAGAAATGCATCAACCGACACTCGTCCGGCACGTCCAGCCTCAATGCTTTATCAAGGAGCGGGCCCCAATGAACGGGGGGCCCCGCGGGGGAGGGTGAACGGGCAAAAAGAAGAAGCAAAAAAACCAACGCAAAACACCCACACCCAGCTCTGCCAGAGCGCGGTGGCCTGGGACGTCGTGCGTTTTCCTTCGTTTTCGAAGTGTTTTTTTTGTTGTTGTTTCGGTTTCGTTTCACGTTCCGTTTCGTTTCGTTTCGGACACGGGGTCCCTAAAACCATGCCGTCCGCACGCTGCGTGGTTCCGCTCCGTCCGGGGGCTGTTTCCGAGAGTTTTCAGCGTTCTCGCTCCGCTCACACCGCTCGCCCGGGATTCTGGGACCTTTTGGAATTCTTTATCGTGCTCGCTTTCGACGCCCGGCCGGGGCCTGCCCGTCTGATTAGCCGTCCCCTTGCCTTCCCACAACCCCCGGTGGGCCGGTTAAACGGAGCGCATATGTGTGTGCGTGTGTGTGTGTGTGTGTTTGCTTTTATTTTTCACCTCATCGTGCCGTGTTCCGGAGGTGTTGTGCGAGCCACGGGAAAAATGTGTCCCGGCTGTGAAGCACTTACACACACACACACACGTACGCGGAACCGACACGCACCGGGGGCACCTGAAGCTTCTTCAGCTGCGCCCTTTGCCCACTTCAGAACTGGCTAAGTCAGCGCTTCAGGGTGGACCAGCTCGTGCTCCACCAAGTCCTCTCGCGCTCCGAAACGCTCCAGAGCCCGTCGACTGGGTTCGCTAATTTTTTATCGCTTCGTTTCAACTGCACCACCACCGCCGGGTTGATGTGCGGGACCCGACATGAAGTGTCCGGGGATCCTGCGTGCGAGCGCACGGACGCTCGGGGCGATACGGTGTGTGAGCCGGGCGAACTCGACAGTTGAAGCAGGTATACTGCTCGCACCGCATCTTCAGCCCCGGCAAGGAATCTTCCCCAGCCAATCTCTTGACCCGGACTCCCGGACGGGAGAGGGGTGGACCGTTTGGGTGCGGAAGGGGCGACGAAAAACATCAACCGGTTCAAGTTACGCACATCGATCTGCCACCAGCAGCGAGCGCACGATCGACTGTATCTTCCCGCGCCGACGACCGACGGTTCTATGTCCTCAAAATTCAGCCCTTATCCTTTATCCCGGGCAGGCACCCGATGAAAAGCGCTCGGAGGAACGGTTCACTCCGCTTCGCCGGCGGTCGCAGTGTGGTTTGCGGCCACCGAAACTACTTGTGTGAGTGTGTGTGTGTGCGGTGGAAAAATCTCGTGTTTCACTCTGGATACACCGCTTTTTTTGATATCACCTAGGACACCAGTTTCAGTGCGCACACAAACACCGGAACACACACACACACGCACCGGAGTGACCCAAATGTTGGAAAACCACAGAAAAGTGTCATGCTCATGATGGCTTTTTGGATGACTTTCAGCAGGTTTCGTGCACCTTCTTTCGACACGCAGTTTGACCGTCGGAATTTTGAACGATTGGCAAAGTTCCCGCATACCGGCGGCACTGGTCAAGCTGGCTATCAGCGTTCCCTGCTCGAAAAACCCCAGCGCACACAACTTATTCGAAGCACTCGTGCCGTACCGTGCCTGTCTGCCGAAGGTTCGAACTCGTCACACTCGGTAGATCACGCTGCACGTTGGCAAGCTTCTGCACCGCCAAACACCACAACACACTTCGAACTTCTCGAACACAACACACACACACCGGGAGCGAAATCGAAAAGATGGACCGTTCGCCACGAAATCTAGCACTAAATTGGCGGCTGGTGAGCAAGCCTCTTCGTGGAGAGTTTTATTTTTCGCTACAAAAAAAACAACATATCAACCGATGAGAGAGTGTGGCCGCAGCAGCATAATTTTGAGAGAGAAAGAGCGAGCTTTTAAATCCCGCACTAACACAGCTTCACGGCTGGGAATGCGTCATGCTGTGGCGAGTATTTTATGTTACATGCGGATGCCCTAGAGAGAGAGAGAGAGAGAGCGTGGTGTCGAGAGAAACAGAGAGATCAAACCCACAGTGGCACCCACACAACGGCAGCGTCATCATATTGCCACGTTAAAAAGGAAAAAAGCATGCGCATAGTTCAAACAACCGGAATAAATGCGACGAACATGGACGGGGACATACCTGCCTGAACTTGATCATGGGAAGAGCCGGCGGGCGAAAGGGATGGCGTGATCGCAGAGGGTAGCGCCGAAGCGAGAAAGCGAGCGCCGTGATCATAAAAGCTCATACACGGTCATGATACGATGGTCGCATGGATTTCTCCAACCTTGGCTGAGGTGCATTCCCGACGAAGCCCTTCTACGACATGTGCCCATTACAGGGGTGTAGGATGGGCTGTGCTGAGTTGGTGTGTTTCAACCGGTGATGACAAAACTGAGGGATACAAAACAGTTGTGAACAAAACGTAGTCAATAGCAGCAACTAGGCGATGGACCTCAAATATGATTACCACGTTCAGTGTGTGAGAGAACAGAGAGAGAAATATGAAAAGCGAACCAAGAATTTAATCTTCTGAAAGCTCTCCAAGAAGCAGAAGTCGAAAGAAGAGAACACGGTTGCGAGAGGAACGTCCATTTGGAGGCGTATGCCGGAGAATCACACATCCATAGAACATCCATGCGAGCGCGAGCGAGAGAGGAAGAGTGGAACGACAACAACAAAAACACTGAGAAAAAAATTAATACGTGTATTCATGATCGTTCACGATCTTTGTCTGGCATGCCGTGCCCGGGCCTGCCGGCGCAAGAAATAGGAGGAACTGCATTCCACGTGTAAACAATATGACATCCTTTCGGGACAATTTCCTTTCATTCGCAGCACCGTCCACCGACCGGATGCAGTGTGAATGTACGTCTGCACACAGAGCGCGCAGGATCTGCTTCTCATGCGACGCAAAGTAGACCTCGATTGACGTTTATGGTTTTATGGACGAAAGAAACATACGTTTCCAATACAGCCTAACACTAGCTACCCCTCCCCGATCGAATGGATGGAAGCTAGCTCCGACTAAAGGCTGTATACAATAATTTACTACTTGAAGTACTTGAGTACGTAACATTTGTACTCAAACATCAACTTATTTTTTTCTTTCTCATTTGTATGTATTTTGCTCTACTCCATTTATTTCGGACTCGGAACTGAATTAATGTTGGTTATTTCTTTCAAGTTTTCAAATGGGTTTTCCTTCATTAACACCCATATTTACCCCCTATAGAACCCCTACACAGCGTCCCTTTTAATTATTACATATAAAAAAAACCCTCCCGTACTTACCAATAATCTTCAAAACCTTTAAACGCTTCCGAGTGCAAAAGGTCCATTTTGCCGACGGCATTTGTGGCATCAGCAAACTTTTTGCGATCTTCTGCACGCGGGCGTTGATACTTCGGGTGCGAGGATCAAGTTCTCTGCCCTGCTGCATCTCGCTCGCACCCGATCTCGGCGTTGCTCGCTCTCGCAATCGCCCGCTTGTTTATTTCTTCAATGAGCACTCGCCACGGCAGCTCCTGCTCGCGCTCAAACCTCTGGCATGTGGTTTCGTTCTCTCGGTGGCTCTCTTCGTGGAGAGTTTTATTTTTCGCTACAAAAAAAACAACATATCAACCGATGAGAGAGTGTGGCCGCAGCAGCATAATTATGAGAGAGAAAGAGCGAGCTTTTAAATCCCGCACTAACACAGCTTCACGGCTGGGAATGCGTCATGCTGTGGCGAGTATTTTATGTTACATGCGGATGCCCTAGAGAGAGAGAGAGAGAGAGCGTGGTGTCGAGAGAAACAGAGAGCTCAAACCCAACGCACCGCAGGGCACTAATGCTGCCCTTCGCAGCGATTGCAAAAAGAAAGGCGTAGAGCGATTTGATGGAAGGTATTTTTAGTCTTATTTGTGAATGATTTCAATATTTTTATTATTTTTCAAATTCTTTTATTTGTTATTAATGATTGTAAGAGTTATAATGCAAATATTCGATTGATCCTTAGACTGGTTAGATTGCAAATGTTTTAGATAAAATGATCTAATATCAGACCTAGAACCTGTTGAATTTGCTAAAACAAAAACATGAGAAATCTGCATGATGAAAGAGAAGAAAATTATTTTGAAATGAATATTTTATACACACAGGGAATACACAAATAGTACACATATACAAGTATATTCATACTGTCTAGAATACCCTTACCTTTTAATATGAAAACAGCTTAACTTCTTGTGAAACGACAATATGTCATAAACCGTGGTGTTTGGTTCATTGAAATAAAATTGCAAGATTGAGTTCAATTCAACATTCTAATATTTATGATGAAATTTGAGGTATCTATACATATGGTATATGCAATTTCAATCAGTTGAATGTAATATTCTGGAATTATATTTGATTGAAAATTTGAATATTAAAGCAATAAAAGCTGAAGCTTCAACGATACGATCAAAGCATTTTTTTATATGAAAAAGTCACACCAAAAGTAAGCATAAGGTGATATCGTTACTGACTGGAAACAAAAAAGCTAATTTTACTATGTTGTAGCTGGCATCCTAATTTATGCTTTTTTGCCAACTTTATCCAATTTCTTCTAATTGTTTACTATTTTTTCAAATAATTATTTCAGTTTATTTTAAGGAGCAATTTTTCAAATATTTTAAATCAAATCCGTTTATTAAATATTAGTTTTTTTTCTAATTTGAGGCGACCAGCTTGCAAACGCTCGCCCTGGATCCTTCCGCTCAATGCAACATCACTCTTCCAGTCCTTTGATGTCAACGGAAACAAAACCCTCCCGAAACGCGCTGACGCAATAGCACGGCGCGACAGATCTGCATTCAGCGCACACATTCTTGCGTACCGCTCCACCCCACCCCACACACCCCAACGGGTCAGACCACCACGCACCACGCACCACAATCCGCACGAAGCTTAAACGGTTCACTTTAACACCATTTACTCTTTAATACCCGTTTTTGATAAAATATGCTTATAACCTCCTAAGCATTCGCATTCGCCGGCAGCACCGGCCGCCGCAGTAGTGCAGAAGGGAAGGAATCCCGCGTGTGTTGCCCTCCGCGTTTCGTTTGGGCGTCTATTTGCGGAGCTTAACTGAGGCAAATCCACCTACGTGACCGAAGGATCTCGCTGGGCTCGCTGGAGAAGATCCCGCGGACCGGAGAGCGATGTCGCAACGGGGAGGGACCTGCTTGGGGTGGAGGTGACCATTTGAAGTTCGGGTCCGGGCGGGTGAGCGTATCGAGCGCTCGCCATCACGTTCATATATTCTCACGTGTCAGCTTTATCTGCCCATGCCTTTGCGTTTTGCGGTTCGCTTACGTTCTCGTGCGACGCCTCGCCCTGCGATCGTCGCCTGCGTTTGCGTTGCAGTTCTTTTTTGTATGCCTCTTTTTTTGTCTTTCGCGTTGATATTTTCAAGAACCGTTCGCCGTTTCGTCTGTCGTACGAACGTTTCGGTGAAGAATATGTGTGTGAACGTTTTTTTTACGTGTACCGCGCGGCCGCACAATGCACCGAAAGCGGGTGTCGTTCATTGAGCCTCATGCAAGAAGCAGTAGCAAAAAAAAACACTCACAAACCGGAGCGAACGGAGAGGACAATCTTCTGCCGCTTCGGCGGCTGTGTGCGTGCGCTTTGCAGGAGCACTGAAATTCAAGCCCGCTGCCATCGGCTCGGTGCGATGCGGGATACAGGAAGCCTTCGTGCGATCCTGCCCGAAAAGAAATAACTTCTTTTCCCCGTGGTGTTATTTCGGTTCGCTTGCGCTGCCCGCCCGCTCCCGCATGCTTGCGTTCTGTTTTGCAAACTACGACACGATGCTTTGGACGCGGCACGGACGCCGCCGGTGGTGTGTCCTTGCCCGGCAGGACTGGAAGCGCACTGGAGCTGCTCGACACACACACTCACAAACACATTCGGACACGGTGATGGTGGACCGCGCCCGTGTATTGTTACACGTGCTGCGAACACACACACGGCACAGCGCGTCGTTTGCTTTTCTCACCTCGGCTGCAACGACGCCGCTGACGACGGGCGCACCGGTGCTGGTCGACCGAGGATCTCGTTTCAAACAGGAAACGGGATCGGCCAGCAAACGGACTCTTGCTTCAGCGCTGGTTGCCGGGTGTGTGTGTGTGTGCTCTAAATCGATTGTTTGTGGCTGTTGCAAGAAAGGACGGTGGAAAGTGAGGATGTGCGTTAGAAAAATGAGAATGAGTGGTTTGACATGCCACGGAGAAAAGTAAACATTGAGAAAATTATGATTTTGAATATGACATTTAATCACAATTGTTATCAAAAAATGTAAACGATAGTTTACTGGTTGACCCAGCTGATATAACAATATGTTAGTTTAAGCCCAGATTTTGAATAAAATTCGTAAAAACTGACCAGCAGGTGTCAGGATGTGGATCATTAAGCTGAGAATCATATAACTTGGTTTATATATTGCTATTGAAAATTTATAGTTTTTTTAAACTTACCGAATCCTTTGCACTCGTGATCCCTTATATCTGCCCCGTCGTCGGAGTCGATTCATGCATAATGAACCGTTTCTGATCTGCATGCGTCATTTCAATTCCTACTGGCCTCATTTCGATTTCAATTCATCTCTTGCTAGCTTCCGTTCTCGCCTTTCGAATGTATCTTCTTTATCCAACCAATCTTGATTATTCCTCTTCATCCCTTTCTCTATCCTTTCCTCTGACCCTTACCATTTTGTTTTTATTAATACTTGCAATCTTCGGTTTTATAGCTTTTAAGTTCCTTTTGTACACTTGTGTGTATTTTTTTGTATACTATAAATTTGTTAACCATGTTAGTTATAAGTCAGGTTAAATTTTTAAAATTGTGAGTTAAGCCTGCAGGCGAACTTGAACAATAAACAAACAAACAAACAAACAAACAAACAAACAAACAAACAAACAAGCAAACAAACAAACAAACAAACAAACAAACAAACAAACAAACAAACAAACAAACAAACAAACAAACAAATAAACAAAAAAACAAACAAACAAGCAAATTTTCACTGTGTTAGGAATCAAGAGTTTATTTTGACAATTGTATTCATCGAAATAAGTGATTTAAATGAATACAAAATCATCCATTTTTTTCAATGCATTACTCTGAGATCAAAATTTGAATGACTACAATACACCTGCACACAAATAAAATATCCACAAACCAATAGAAACTGCTAGTAGATTCGTTTTACTCCAAAGTTTGCTTAAATATTCAAACCAATATGTGATCTATCATAAACTGTGCCAAAGAAACGCACAGAAATGCCTTTTAAACATATGTTATCCTGATATGTAATACTCATTTCCATAGTACGGCTAACCTCAACGCTGCCTCGTCCAATCCCAACCGCATCCGGAGCCAAAGTGCTTCTGCAGTGAATTTATCTGCCACCCTTATCGGCAAATATTTCTGCGCTCGACCTTGAGGAATAAATTTGAATTATAAATCGCGACCACTCTGTGCTCGACGCGCGACGAACGGGTGGCCCGAGGCTCGAGTTTGAAGCATTAACTCACGATTCCCATTGCCGGCCCGGCAGCCACGCCGGTGGAAAACAAAAGCAATCGAAACGGAAGGCTTGCGGGCAAGAGCCACCTACACGCCATCGAGGGCTGGTCCGGGTGCCCCACGACGGTGGTGTCGGTGAATCGAGTTCGTAAATAAAGTTGTTCCCTCGCCACGGCTATCGCGGTGTGCAACGGCATCACGCAGATCGCGCTGGAGATATCGGCCCGGCCTGATTGTTGCCGGGAGCGGACCGGGGAGGACCCGCTCATCGAAGGTGTCGGTGGGCTGCCGCGTGGTACGGGCGCGTATGTTTTCTCGTGTGCAGCCTCCACCGCAACGGCTGTTAATTAGTTAGTTTAAGCGTTGACCCCGTCCGCCGCTGACAATTGATGCTAATCCCGGCGGGAACTCCCGGGCAGCAGAAGGTGGCGCGAGCGATGTCAACCGGAGAAATCGGGCCAACAAAACGCTTGTCGAAAACGTCAGAAACGACAACGATCACCGCTGATGAGATCTCCGGGGCCGGGCTCGGTGCCTGTCACGGTGCTATCGTGGGTTACTTTCAGGGGGGGGGGGAGAACAGGGTGGCGTTTGCGTATCCTTCTTACCATTCCCATTCCGACGGTCTTCGGTGGGGTTCGGGCGCATAATAAATTATGATAGATTTTCTGTGTGCGGAAGGAAAATATTTGCCTCTCCCTCGCGGATGCCCCGGGTAGCCTCTCGGTGTGTTGTTCTCTATCGCTCCACGACTCATCTATTCTTGACAACTACCGATAAAACAGGCCACGGTGGTGGTGAGTAGGGTGATGAGACTGCTTCGCATTCGCTGGTTCTTTTGAATCATTCGGATGATCGTGGACAAATGAAATTTGATGGAATGTAGAACCACTTCAGAAGTAGTTTGATTTGATCCTCTCCAGCTCTCTTGTGTTTTCATGAGACTTAAAAATTTCATGTAAAGATTATATGTAAAGAATGCCGGAACAAGCTGGTATAAAATTTTGTTTCTTTTTTTTCTTTCTTTTCTTTCTTTATATTTTGTATATTCAAGATGAACTGATGTATGTATTTCATTTATCAACAGTGAATTTAGTACATAAAACAAATAAGCTAATGTTTAAGGTTCATCAATAGACATACCAGTTAAAAAATTCAAAACATTTTCAAACTAGGGAAAAGGAGTACTCTCAATTTGAAATTTGAAACTGATTGAGAGTAAATCAAACACAACAAAAAATAACAAATATTCTGGAGATCGCTCTTCTTTCAATCTCAAACTACCTTCAAATTGAACTGAACCTAAACCTTTCATCCGCCAGCGAGCAGTAGGCGAATAATGTCGCGGCATACCGTCCACCGCAGCGCCTCAATCAATGACAACCTTGCTTGACATTGATTTCTAATGAGCGATCCACACGCCATTCGGTGGCTCCTGATGCTCCTGAATGACTGCATTCCGCATACCCCAGCGCGCGCGCGGCTCGCAACCCGCCGGAAACCCACCACACATTGTACCGAGTGCGTTTCCATGCGTATGCCTCCATGGCCCCCCCGTTCGCCCAATCCTTCGCGCGGTCCCAAAGAGGCACTCCTTCAGCCCGTTCGGCATTCGGTAGAAATTAAGAAACAGACAGACGTACGACGTTCAGAAATGCCACTCATATTATCTGTCTCCGGACGGCGCACTTCCCCCGTCGGTCGCGCCGTCGAGGGGTTCGTCGCTTGCGCTTGCTCGTTGCTGTCTTTCCCGCGCGCCGTCTACAGCTACCACTTCTGTGTTCGCTTTCGTCTCCGTCTCGTTGCTATTATAGCGTGTTTTTTTTGTTCGCAGCCCTTTTCGCTTCACTTCCCTCCTGCGTGCTGCTGCCGGTATGCTTGATGTGGCGTAAATGATCAAACTTACCGAGCAGGGGATTGTGTGTGTGTGTTTTTTTTTTGTTGGTGCTCTTAAATCGAGCAGTTCAGGAATCTCATTTGGGGCGGGCTGCTTTCGGGTGTCGTATCCGCGCGAACACGACACAAAACCCCTTCGAGGATTGTGTCAAGGAAGGCCAGGATCACTCATACGCGCCATCAGCAATCGCAACCGGAGTCGGAAATTGTGTTCTAAACACACACGCTGAGTGCGGTGTTTAAGGCGGAATACCTGAAGCAACGTGCACGTTCGCACCAAAACAAACCTCAGCCGAAACATTCTTAACGATTGGAGGAAGACGAAGCGGGAACGAAGAATCCTTCGTAAGCCGGATCGTTGATCGCATTCCAAACTGCTCGCCCGTGTACCAGGAACTGGAGCAGACGGACGAGTTCCATGTGCCGAGGGATCCGAACGCAGGATCGAGGGAAACGAAAATACTTTATCGCTTTTGAGTTGGGCAAACGCTAAAACTAAAACACACAGCCGCGATCGTCAGGATATGTCGTTTTCTTCGCCTTTGCCCGTTAGCTTCCCTGCTGCAGGTAGGTTGAGGATGAGATGTTTCTGAAATTCAGAAGTGCTACAGTGTCTTCAGCAATCGGTATCGATGCGACACGCCTAAATGACTAAATTTGTGCCGATGTTTGCCTTACGGGAGCATGTTCTCGTCCTTCGTCGTCCCATGCGCTGCCCGGGGTTGCCCTTTGTCACCGGGCTTTCAAACAAAAAACGCCCGAACACCCACACGGGTTGGAACTAATCCTGCCCGCCAGACGGTCGTGCGGTGAAGAGGATCCGCTCCGACGCGCCGATCTGGCCCGAGCAGAAGGACTCTTCGGTGCGGAAAAGCCCTCGTCGCTAAGCCCGAAAGCCCTTCTGCTCAAGGGATGTGTCTGGTGTTGGCCTCGCCACGCCGTGCCACGTCCGTTCCACCGGTTGGCTCATTGTTTGTTGATCATTTTTCTTCACCTGAGCCGTGTCGTGCCAGCCGCCAGGATGCAGCCGCCTGCGCGGAGTGAATGGGCGAGAACAAAACAGCAGAACGCAGCCAGGGGGGAAACCCGTACCTTCCAAACTCCTAAACACATTCGATGACTAAGGAGATTCCTGTCGGATTAAAAGCGTACTCGGGGCTTCGGGGAGCGTTCGTGTCGATTTTGACAGCAAACCATTACACGGCACATTTCTCTTCCTGTCGCAGCTCATCCGCCAGCCGGCTGGGCCCGGGTGCTGTTGCTGCTGCTGCTGCTGCTGTTGTCTGTGGGTAATTGATTTCTTGCGCTCAAGAAGGAAACGAGCGTGGAGCGTCTGGCTGCTTCCTTTTTGTCAAGTGCGTGCCCAGACGGGGTGCAGTCTAATTGTGCGCTGCGTTGCAGCGTGCGGAAGAATAATTTCGGTGATGGATGGCGTTTGTGGCAGTGGGCATTGTTGCGTGAAACCGATTCGACGGTATCGTGATTGTCGGACGATGTGTGGCAGATAAACGCTGATTTATCATACAACTCCACTCCAGCCCACACTCGGCTGTCAGAGAGTAAGAATCAAATCATGTAGGGGCTTTTTTGTTGTTTGAAAAAGCAAGGAATTTAAACAAAAATGGAATCGAAACGCTCGAAACGGCCTCCGACAAATGGAGACCCGATCGAAAAAAACGTGAGCAAACAAAAGCTACCCACAAAATCTAAACACAAGCCGACCGTGCGTCGCGCGGACGGATGCAAATTAATCGCATATTAAACGGAATAATTGTCAAAATTTAATTAATGTTACTTATGTCGGGCGCTGATCTGCTCATTTGTATACGGCAAAAGATCAGCCTTAGAGCCGGCGAATAAATCTTCCACGGCGGGCCTGGAGTCCTGGAACCGAGGAGCAGAAAAAGACACAGAGAGAGAGTGAGCAGACTCGACTACTTTTTCAACCAGGATGCTGTGGCGCTTTTCTTTG
>KZ069415.1:0-16221 GCA_002091845.1 Anopheles cracens
CACAAGTAGCTTACAAATGAAATGCACTGGTACGATGCAGGCACATACAGTGGTAGTAAAAACATTACTAGATGACATTTTTAAATAAATGTGTATAGTGAAAATTTTCAAATGATAACTTAAATAACAGTGTAAATAACAGTAATCAAGATAACAGTGTATTGATCAATTTGCGTATGTGTTTATTCGATCGATTAAAATTTTACCTTTGTACACTGAAATGTCTTCTTCTGAAATGTCTGTACACTGAACATGTTTACAGAAGTTCTACAAACGCTTCGTATTATTATCTAAGTTGTCTATTTTAAAATAACTTTTAAAATAAAAAACGAGCAACAAACTGATCTACAGTATTTGCAAAAGTCGCGTCAGTTAAAAAAAAAAGAAACTGTTTTGTTAAGATGAGTATCACTTCCATAATTACCAATTGTCCATGCTTACTGCACCGCAAGCGGTTTTTGTTCATCTTATAGTCAACGACCATTTCCAGAACATTAAAATAAAACCCTTTTGACGCTTTCCCACCGTCCCATCATGCGTATGCGGTAGAAAAGACCCAGCTCACTTCAAACACGATTGCCCGCTACCCCGTTCGGCTTCTTTTTTATTGGTCTCTCCCCGGGGCAGCAAAAAGTCACAGCCTTTCATTAAACCCACTCGCCCACCCCGTAAAAAGACGGAAGACGTTTCCAACAGAGGTCTATTGGTTTTCAATGAGGGTCTTCCCTTTTCACGCTAGGGTTCGAGATGAAATCACGTTGACCTATCGAGGGGAAGAAAGGGAAAAAATCGAGAAAAAAATGACAGTGAAAAGCGCATACGCTCTTGACCTCTCATGGTCCACCTGACCACGACCCACGACCGTGCGGCGCGAGCGTGCGTGCTGAAGTGAAAGTGAAACGCGCCGACACGAAATGGCGTGCGAAGGGTTTGCCTTTTGCGAAGCTGGAAGGCTCTGCCACCGCGGGCAGACTAAAAAGTGAATCTGATCTAATGAGAGGTCTTCCTGGACTGGCTGGAGGATGCATCCGAGTTAAATTGGCTTTCGAAAGGTGCAAACCACGCAACGCTCCGCTCGGTTCATTCTTCACCGTGGGCGAGCGATGGTGAGGAAAAGCCATCGCAGTAATCGATCGATCGCGGTACCGACCATTCGGCGGGGATGACCTTTTGGGCGATTTTGGGCAGTGTTTTTGAGCGTAATCGCCAATAATTATGATTCCACTCTAAAAAAGATTTCACTTGATTAGTTGTGTCCTTTTCGGAGCGGAGCTTTCACGTTTGTTTTCTTCATTGATGAATGAAACAAAGATATGCGAAGATTGAATTTAAAATTTCATCAATTCACTGATATTACATGTAACAAACTGAGTTGATTGTATAATGCCGGAGTTGAATTCGATGCGGTAAACTCGCCAAGTTTAGACAAATCTGAAACTGTTTTGTTAAGATGAGTATCACTTCCATAATTACCAATTGTCCATGCTTACTGCACCGCAAGCGGTTTTTGTTCATATATCATTTGATATATACAACAGTAGAAAACTTGCTAATTTTTTATGTTAAAGATTTGACGATGATAAAAGATTAATGATTTTTTGTTCTACAAAATTATTACCATATACCCTCTTTTTCATTTAAATTAAGAATGTCACATCAACAAATTATCGTAATATAGAAATTAAAAATTCGTTTTTTTTGTAATATATTTCCGTCATTTGATGGTTTTATTATATGAATCCTTCATACACAGGTTCTTTTATGTGTCGTAGAACACTTAAAGTCTTTTCAGTTTGATGCGTAAGACATGAACGAACGAATAGAATCTGTTTGTTTAATATGATAATTCCATAATTTCTACTTACTGTACACTACTTCAGTAAGTGTATTCAAAGTGCTTAATGAAGTTTAACAAAAGTAAATGCCTTCTAGATTGTTAGCTAGAAACAGCATAGACTAGATGTTCTTATTATATCTATAAATCTATTCATAGCATTGAAGGATGAAGGTAGTTGAGAATTGCTGGAACATCCTTTCTTCATGATATTATATTGAAAACATTCAAACATTGAATATTGAAGTCCCAGTATTTCCCAAGCATAAATGAAAATACTGGGACTTTAATCATGATTCATTCTATTCAGGAATATAATGGCACTAACTATATAATATAATTATATATCAAAGATTGAATTTAAAATTTCATCAATTCACTGATATTACATGTAACAAACTGAGTTGATTGTATAATGCCGGAGTTGAATTCGATGCGGTAAACTCGCCAAGTTTAGACAAATCTGAAACTGTTTTGTTAAGATGAGTATCACTTCCATAATTACCAATTGTCCATGCTTACTGCACCGCAAGCGGTTTTTGTTCATCTTATAGTCAACGACCATTTCCAGAACGTTAAAATAAAACCCTTTTGACGCTTTCCCACCGTCCCATCATGCGTATGCGGTAGAAAAGACCCAGCTCTTATGTAAAAGCTATTATGTTTTAAATTGCATGGGACTCTGTAGAGCGTAACGTTCGATAACGAAATTGAGTTTCTCATTCGGTAACAGAGATTTTGTTATGAATAAAATCATGTTCCAACTTTAATTCAATCTCTTATTTATATTATTTTCCTAACTGATCCTAACTGATATGTTTCATGTTTCACACTTCATGGTGCAATGTGCTATTGTAAACTTAAACTCCTTTTGTTTTGTTTTTATCAGATAAATATATCATATTCCTATTTTTTATAATTAAACAATAGTTCAATCATTATTGCTTCATTTGCTTTAACTAGTTACACATTTGCAACATAAAGATTCTTTAATTGAATGTAAAGTAATTTTATTCCAAATTTTGAAGATTGCGTTTATTTCTATTTCCATACTTATCAGTTCAACATAGCTCGGCATATTTTAAAGTTATAATGCTTGATCTAGGATTCTTTTTTGGATGATATTGAAGACATTGCATATCTTGCATTTTGGAATAATGTTATCCTAATCATATGTATAATAGATCTTTTCTCTTTGAAAATTGTGCTTTGACGGGAATCTTTGAAGAGCGAGAAAAGATTTTCAAACAGAAACCTATATTTCTTTACATTTAATGATAATAATAATTAATAATTAATAATTAATAACACTTTTTTTCGTACAGCTCCTTTAATCTAATATGTGAATATACTCGAGCCCTTTTATTCTTAAACATATTTAATAATCAATACAACAATATTGTTGCGCGAAAAGCGCGATGGGCTATAAATAAAATCAAAATTACGTCGCCACCAAGCAATCGCAAAAAAAAGATCCGTTAACGAAACGAAAACAAGCGATTTTACTCTTACTGGGGCACATTTTCTCAGCGCTTTTCGATTATCATTTAATAGCTTCTGCTGCAGGGCATTTCATTCATTTTATTACTTGTTTTGTTTTTCGGCCTATATATGGTCGTTGTGATTCAAAATAAATCATAGGACTGGTATAGCCTTCAGAGACGAGGAAGCATCGGCGATGCGCAGTAAACGGTAGTGAATTTAAAAAAACACACACACACACCTTTTAGAGCAAACGAATCGAAATCCCAACGTAGGTTCCGGTGATAGGTGAAATTGGGAAATTTATGATAAGCTTCTCGTTTGCCAAGCCATTCATCACTTCCCCCCCCGTCTCGCGCTCGGTACCATTCGGTTTCGTTTAGGACTGATTTGCATTTCCTTTTTTTTGTTTTGTCTAGACTTGTTTTATAGATATCCGCAGCGAGTAGATAAAAGGGAAAATAAGTCAAAATGATCAGAAAACGATGCAGTCCTCATCGATTGTGGGGGTTTTAGTTTTAATATCCGGCTTCCAGCAAATGAGATAACAATAAAAATCGGCATAGGGCACAGTTTGCTATAAAATCATGAAAGTTTTATGGTACCGTTTGAAAACTTATGTAAAAGCTATTATGTTTTAAATTGCATGGGACTCTGTAGAGCGTAACGTTCGATAACGAAATTGAGTTTCTCATTCTTTTTTTTGTTTCCATCGTGCGCCGCGATGAAATGCCACACAGAATCAGTCGCACAACAGAGCTGTTAATTGTTGTGCAGTCTCATTAGCCGTAAAGTAAGAGATCGATTTAGCAGGAAATTTACAACATTCTTGCATTGCAGCCAAGGAAAACCTTTCATCGGTCGGGTTCATGCGCCTGTCACTTTCTCTTAGATAAGACTGGGCGTAGTGTACGATACATTCTTCCCACGCACGACGAATGCCCTTGCTTACGTTTGTGCACTTTTCTTCCAGATGTAAGGGCCCGGCACAGAATGAGAAATGTAACTGAGAACAGGGTGTGTCATGCACAAACTTATAACTTATATAACATATAATTACTTCAAACACAATCAATAATTTAATGTTGTGTTCTATTTATTGCTCCGAATAGCAATCACATATAATTAAATGTTGAAATTATAAATTACTTCTTAAAGAAATCAATACTCGATACCATAAATAAAATACAAAAAAAACGAACAATCAAGTGAGTTTCACATGCAAATCTTCTGTTCTTCACTGTAATTCTTCTACACTATTACAAACAGTTTTACTAATTTTTTAATCTTCTTAGATATATAATTTTAAGTTGATTTTTTTTTTGCAAAAATGTTCGCCTTTGGTGTATTAACTAATCAATTTATTTTATAAGGCGGTATTTCTTATGTTATTTTCCAAACTTTAATCAAATGTATCATTCCACGACGCAAACTCTTTCCACCCTGTGCCCATATTAACCCGCATTGGGATATCTTTTTGCGCAGCTGTGTCCAAAGCTCCAACATCCATATGGATCGCAGCCATGGAAAGTGAAACTTACAGCCCGGCTCTCCCGCAGGAAAAGCCACAACAGTGCCGATCCCTTGCCGGCTGGTAACGAGTGTCCCGCTTCCCCGTAAAGGGTTGCCCAGCCGGGGATCAGCTGTCGAACGGATCGGACATGGAACATGGGAGCATGAGGCCAACGAACTCACGACTGCGAAAGTGGTCAATAAATGGATAAATGCTGCTCCACGGGTCATATCCACACATACTTAGCCACTGCAGCGTCCTAATCCCGAACGTACGTTCCCGGGTCTCGCAGCTGGTCGCACTTTTCGCTCGACACGCACTAGAACTTTCGATGTCGTGCAGTCGAACGCGCTGCCATGTCGGTCGGAAGACGTTGTGATGACAGACGACATGCTGTTCGCTAACCCTTAAGGATTTGATTGAAACGAGCAGAGGCAACTAAGGTTTCGAACCTACAAAGGTAGGTTTGTACTTATGTTGGTTCAACTGTTTCTAGGAGAGTGTATATAATAAATAAGAGAAATAAGCTATTTTTCATTTTTATTTTTATTCAAACCACACAGTTTACTTTGAAATATTTTTCTTCAGTTTGTGATGTCGCTCGTTCCCATATTATTACATATTATAAATTGAGATGGCTGTTCATATTTTTTAAACATCGTAGTGTGGATTGAGTTCGGAAAAGAGTATTTTCAAAACAATACATTTTGTATAAATGGTAGCTTTCTTACTCAGACTCATTTAAACTGTTCACTGTACAATTTTTATGATATTGGAGTGAGCTTATTTCATTATATTTAAGTCATCTTTAATAATTATCTTCTTTTTATAAGTCGCCAAGAGAAATTGTTGAACGACCTACCCAAACCTGTAACAGTTCCAGAACTACGCGCGATGAAACTTTGATTTGTGATCGCTTCCTCCTTCAACATGTTTAACACATCTAAGGTACCACACGTGTGAACAAACCGGAAGCGGTTTCTGAACCTAACAATCGAGAGTAAGAATTTTGCTCACTGAGCTATTTGACTCCGTCGCAATTTGACGTTTGTTTGTTTGTTTGTAAAAAAAATATGAAATAACGACGCTCCAGAAACACGAAGCTGACTTGATGTAGTTATTTAAGTTATTATTTTACATTTTTTCTTTCATTTCCAGTAAAAGTTAGTAAAGCATTTTAATATTTTCCTAAATAGACATAATCGTATTATACTTAATACGTGAAAATATAGCCAGCTATTCTAGCCAGCTTCAACTATAGATAAATATGTATGACTTTCTCTTTAGCGATTTCGAAATCTGTCGCAGCAGGCCAAGTCAGCAAAGGGTCAGAAGCGTTTTATTATTATTGTTATTAACCATTGGAACAAATAGAATCTTAATGTCATCTATTGAACTAGAAATACGTGCAAAAAACTCCAGATGTCAGTAGCTAAATATTGACACAGTTAGTTTTATTGTTCGTGTCTATGCTGAGTAGAGCATAGGAACATCGTCAAAGTATGCGCAATCATTCCGCATATGGCACTAGTCTATGATAGTCGATGGAAAGATGTCGAACGAAATTCATTTTTTCAGAAGCATTGCCATAAAAATATTCTGTGCTGCTGTATGCCTGTGTTAAGTTATTCGAGAACGATTTTTGAAAATCGACGAGGTAGCGTACATTCTACTGAATTAAACTGCTTCGCAGAACGAGTTAATAAAGTGTGTAGTGTCAATAAACGTAACGGATCATTCAAGGAGGCATTTCTCAATACAAAGCTACAAAGCATTTTGTTCACATCATTGATGGTATTGTAATAATGATCGTAACATGGTAGCTCGATCAAGCACTACTACAACTTTGTTTGCTGTGCAACGATCAACACTTGTTGACTTGTGTGTTTTGGAACAACGGCAAAAGAAACACACTTCCATCTCGTTATTTAACACCGTTTTCAAGCAAATATGTTTTTTATTTATTTATTTTTAATTGCACCATTCAATCGTGGAATCTTAACTGTTGTTACTTTGCCAATTAATCTACGTGAAGCACCTTTACAATCAAATAAAATTAAAATGAAAAAATGGAACCTGGTAACTACAAATTTACGAACAGTAAATTTCCAGATTTATATCATTCATTTGTATTTCTTTACGATTCTAATGCTGCCGAATCGAGATTTTGTTCCAAATTTAACTTATAAAACTTATTTAACTTATTAAACTGTGTTGTTACTAATGTTGGTTTAGTAGTTGTTATTGTATCGTTTAACACGTGTAGCAATTTATTTTATTTCATTTACTGGAGGTTTTATCTACGTTCCGCTTTTGTGTGATTGCGTCAATAATTTTTTTTTAGCAGTTCTGGACAATTATGTCTTAAATTTTGTTTCGAGTTGTATTCTATCTTATTCTTATCTATGATACTAAGAGTTTTATAATCATATCATAGTAATCGATGTTTTTGGAATCTAAAGGAGTAATTTATGAAATTTTAATCCTTTGTTTCATTTTTTATATTTTTATTTTTATTTGTTTTAAGTTTAATATTTTCAAGCTTTTTAAAAACACTTGTATATTTTTAAATTTTGGTGTTATATTTTACGAACAGAATTTTTAATAAAATAAAAAATACCATAAACAGTAAAAGTAAATTTTGTGTTTACGTGTTACGTTTTAATTTATCATAATTTTTTATCATAAATTGAAATAAAAAAATATATAAAATTTGCTTGAATATTCTTTCAATAAGGAGTCGCCTATTGAATATATTTTTATTCTTAATTATTATCAGATTATTTATTGAAACTATGTAACCCCTTGCACTAAATCGGTACTTTTTTTTAACCATGGTTCCAGCAGTTCTATTAATGAGAATCGAGTGCATCGGGTGTATCTCGTGAAGTGAATCAGACCGCGGTCGAACGATTTCCGAAAACGAAAGAAAACGGAACTGTGATACAGTGCGCGGCGTGCAGTGAAAATCGGTGCAACCTTCGTTGCAGTTGCAGTGACATTACGCGTAGCGGAGAACACTTCTTTTTTTCGTCTCTTCTTCTTCTGTTTTTGTGCGACCAAATCCGGCAGCCATGTGGAAGCTGGTGACGCTGTTGGCGGTGCTGTTCGCGTTCGAGGCCAGTTTTGCAAAAGGTATGTTTCGCTCGTTTGTTTAAAATTTTAATTAATTTGTATTCAGCGGCCGCTCGTTTTTGCAAATTTTGTGAATTAAAACCAACGAGACGTTGGAAACTTCTCCGACGCAAGCCACACACACACACACACACACGCACACCGCATTAAATTATTGCTTCCTTCATCGTCGCAATAAAAGACACGTGTCCCCACTTGGTCGCTCCACTTGGAGTCCGAGAGGTCGTCTAATTGAGGTCATCGTCGGGTTTGTCAGTAATTAAAAACTTTGACCGGCACAAATTTCACCCAACAGACACTAACCAACAAAAAAAAACAACACCAATCACACAGACACACAACTCCACTTCAACACAGCGCGCTCCAATCGTTCAGTTCAGTGACGCTCAAGGGTTTTTGGGTTGAATTTTCGCAATCGCATTTCGCATTCGCTCGGCGCTCGGTGGTTCGGCCGGGGAAGAGATACCAGGACTGGAGCAGGTTAAAAATGCCGGCTTCCGGTCGTGGACCGGGCTCACGTCGTCCTCCGGCGCTGGGAACGGATCCGGCTGACGAATGCCGTACCGACTCCTGTGCCGTTTGCGTTTTCCACATCGTTTTTCCCGCCCATCCTCCATCCACCTTGGTGCCGATCGGGTTTGTTTGGGTTTGGGCTGTCTTCCGTCCACATGGTGTCTGTCTGCTTCTAATGGTTCGTTTTTCACCCCGGGTTGCCCCCGGTCTCGGGCAACAGGCAAACAGGCTGTTTTGCACTCATCAGCCGGTGTCACGGCCCGACAGTGGACCTTTACCGTTCGTAATTTCTTCCATTTTTCGCCTATTTTACCACACATATGGTTTTTGAAAAGCGAAGGGTTTACTATGAAAATAACGGCTAAACATTAATTTGTGAGCGTAATTGTTTTGTTCACATTTGTTTATTCTAAAACTATGATTAAGCTTTTAAATGTATTTTTTATTTAAAAAAGTAAAGTAATTTAAAAGTAACGATCCGTAAAACCTATGCTTCTGAAGCACTTTCACAATTGATTTCGGGTTTCAATAAATTAGCTACAACTATTCATTTAAAAATGAACACACATTAAGTAAAACTTTTATATTTATTAACGAAAACTATGTAATAATCTAAATAGGTAAAATAATCTAAATAGTTAAAGTTTACTCGAAATATTATGCGAAATTTAGCAAAATAATAAAAAAAGATCGTAGATCAAACTACTGCAAAGAAAAAATTGGTTCGTAAGTGTTAATAGCTCTGTCTTCAGGTACAACAATAGCCTTTTTATATTTATCTGTTATTTTGGTCTAAACGTCGTTCGAATCACATTGACTTGAAGTGAGAATGACCTATTCTTTTGCGATAGTTAAGTATTTCTCTTCAGATGGAGACTTAAAGACTTAAATCCAGCATTTAGGAGTAGCATTTTAGCATAATTTGGGAAACAAATCGTCTTCCTTTCTTTCTCTTTTAATTGATGTTGATTGTTTTTATCTAGCTGAAAAAGAAGTTGGATTTGCTAAAAAACATAAAACACAATTTATTATAAATCGTGCTTTAGCTCCTCAATATATCATATAGTAATTGGAATGTTTACACATAAAACATCCCAATGTTTCAAAAAGCTCATAATCATGCAAAAAAATATATTATTGACCTATTCCTTTGAAAAACAAAAAATGCCATACCAACCCTGCAGTTCCTTTCCGCATCGGCATTCGTCATCTCACAACGCAGCTCCAAACTCAACCCAACTTAAAGGCTGTAAAAAACGCACTAGAAAACGAAACGAAAAAAGCCGTACTGACTATCAAAAATGATGAGAGTGAACTGCAACGGCAACGCTAACCGAAAGCGAGTGGAAAAAAACGTCGAGAAATCATCTTCCCTGCCGGAATACTGCATCCCCAGGACGCATAAACGAAACCGGATGGAGACCTAAACTCCCCGCTAAACAACGCGCGCTCCTCCTCCAGCCAGCGCGCCTTCGCACCGGCACAGTTGGCAAGAAAAATCGGGAGAAAGCAACCGTCAGGATTTGTGTTTTTCTCCACCCTGTATTTGTGGGTACGCGCGTTGTTTTCTTTTTTCAACCCTCCGTTTTGCACCGGTTGCACACAGCCGGGTGAATTTCACTTTCCATTTCACGGTTCCCTTGGCGAGAACTCACATACCGCTCTGCGACTGCTCCTCCTCCATTTGGAGCCAACCCGCGGACCCCTTCGCGATGCGACGGCCCCTCCAGAGATCTTCCTGTCTACCGGATGCTGCATAAACATCGAGCATTTTACTTACCGTTCCGGCCTCCCGGCCTCCCTCTATCATAACCGCTTCAACTTTAGCCTCAGCCTTGGGCGTCTGACCTCGGCGCTCGCTTTAATGTGGCTCCGCATCGGGCATAAGCATATATTTACTTTAACGCTCATTTCCCCGAGCCAGACAGAAAGCTCATTTTCTCAGGTCGAGTTTCTCGGTCTGCGTATGCGTGCCGATGCGAGATCGGACGCGAGATCGGGTGCCTTCATCAGCTCCACTTGTTGACCTTTCCGCGTTGAACCGGGAGAACAGAGCCGGGTGGAGCAGGGGGAGGCGATTTAGGATTCGGTCAACCTCTTTGAGAACCGCAAACGAACCACGGGCGGCTCGCATCGTCAAATAAAAGTTAATCGTCCCACCGGAGAACCGGTACAGCGCGACTGCCTTTTGTCCTTGGTAGTTCTTGGGGAAGATTGGGAAGATATGGGCGTCTCTTGTAACGACAAGATCAGCACTCGCAAATGTACACCTCATCAGGGATATGAAGTATTGAAATTGATTCATTATTTCCCGCTGGGTTCCTCTTCGTACGGATATAGCTGCTGCCATTATTATTTTTCACAATATTATTATGTCTGCAAAGAATATCTTCATAGTGTCAGAGGTGTATGGCTCATATGCAAGATTATACTCAATCGTTTTATCCTTTTCTCCCGTAGAGATAGACTACATAAAACTGTGCTTGACTATGGAGAAATGATGATTTAATAAAACTGCCTGTGTCTCTTCCTTATTTATAGTCATGTTACAGTGAGCTGTAGAAAACGATTTATGTGCACAACTGTTCACAACAATTATGTACATCATGAAATGCTGTCGTTATAAAACCTTACTATCATCTTATTTAGATTAGTATTTTAATCAACTTGCTACAGCAACCTTGTATATGTGTATAGTTGAATATATGATTGAAAATTTTATTTGTTTTTAATCAAAATCAAATTCCTTCAGGTTTGTAATAAGATCGAGCATACTGAGAAGAAATAGATAACATTTACAACGTGGCAAATGGTATTAGTATCAAGTATATACAAGCACATTCTTCTAAATAGGGAACTTGCAGAAATGCTGGCAATTTCATCTATACAATCACATGAACTCAAATTCGAATTGTATATCTTAAGGATTACCGATTTTTGGAAATGTATGTATGTAACTATGAAATGAGTTTTAAGCCCTATACAAAGAAAAAGAAGTCAAGAGTTTCCAACAATTTTATTCAGTATTTCTACAGCAGTAAAACTTATCTGTTCTTGGAAGATTCAACCATTTTCAATAGCGTCTCTTCGAAAGATTTCCTCAACCAATTTCACCAATTTCATCTCTGCGTTTTCCTACAATTTGCATAGCGCGCACGTTCACCGCGAACTTTAATTTCGCCGAATTTAAAGAGTACCGAAACGAAACGAAGATAAAATTCGCAATGGTAACCGCTACAGTTACGTCCGCATCTCGCGCGCGCGCACACACATTCGGTTCAACGGCATTCGGCTTACATTTTCGCCGCCGATACCGTTGCTGTAACTTCATCAGCATCCCTACTGATCAAACGTGCGCGATTGAGCGTTTTCGCAACGGGTTTATTTTTTGCGGTGGTCGATTTTTTGGTAGCAAACCTACAAGAATGGAATTACGTAAGGAACTTTTTTGTTCGTATTCATCGTAACTCTATCGCGAGTTCTTTTGGGCTCAATTCTAATCGATTTCGTACAGTTGCTTGATGAAGTCAAGCACCGACCGCCGCACGTGTTTTGAATTCGTTTCACACGCGCACAATGACAGTCTCAGGTGTGAAAGGTCTGTCTGGAGCGATCTTCAACCCAGCGAAGCAACTCATCGACTCGGCATTATTCAAGCGCAATTGCCCTGTATTAAGCCATGCCTCTCGAAGAGAACCCGAAAAGAAAACATATCATGCGTACTTGACTGAAGAGGATCTCCGTGCGGCAAGCCTTCGGATGAAAGAAGCAAGTAAAATCAACTACTACTTCAAAATCTATCAACCTTTTCTTGCTCGATCCAGCGAGATAGTGGCGATTCAAAATTCCGATTACCATCACAACCTGCACGACGACAGAGATCAAGATTGAATTGAGAATTTGCTAGGCGCAGAAAACACTACCTGAAGATCGATTGCCCAATGAGTCGCGCGGAAGCATTCTACACCATACAAGTGTAGTGGCGTCGGAGGTCTCTGAACCGACGCAAAACGCTGCAACTGGTTGCGCGCGGGAGAACCAAAACCGGGCCTGAGAGTCGATCGTTCGTTCGTTGGAAGCAGAAATTCATGGAATCACGTCGTCCCTCCCTGCGCCGTAGCAAGAGTACGCTTTTAGTGTTGCTCCAAAAGGATCATATGACCTGCGCGGGACAACTTGCACTTAAGGAACTAGTTCCACTGTGCTACATACGGGAAGATACGGATGAAGAATGACTCCACCCCGGTACCTGACAACTCTTATCACCTCACCGCTAATGCCCCACTCAATGAAGATCTTCATTCCTGGACGCCGACCGAATGCTGGACGTGGGACGTTGAGTTATTTCTTGACGCCCCATTTAGACTCCGTTCCAGCTTCCAGCAAGGTGGCGTTTAACGCCCCAACACGTATCATTACTTCCAAGAGCAATCCCAGCCGCGGAGAGAAGAGTATCATCGTATCCTAAACATTGAAGGTGCGTTAAAAACACACGCATCTGCCACAAATCCTCGATAAATTTTAGCAAACGTCATCCGAGAGGATGATCCACGCCGTGATGAAGATGTACCGTCGTTCACTCCCACGAGCTTAATAATTCAATCATATCAACTCACTTCGGCGGAGAGCATTTGGAGAACAAGGGAAGGAGAGAGGGAAACAGAAAAAAACCAAACTGGTGCTGCGTCTTCACTCCACAAAAGGAAAGTACTAGCGCCAACCGGTTCAAAGCTCGCACACACACAGAATCGCGCGCACAAACCTTCCCTACATGATTTTCGCATGTTCATGCGATCGTATTTACTTTTAGCTTCGATCCGCGCCAGCCTGGATCCTTCGGTCGCAGTTCGCACAGTTTCGCACGCACACGACGATGATTTACGACTAGAGAAGATGTGCATACGGACGAGAACAAAAAAAAACCTCGACACAAAACTAGCCAACAGTCCTGCCCTCACGGCATGCCGTTTGCGAAAGAAATCGCGAGCAGCTCTTGCGTTTGATCTTATTGTTGGCTCAGTCTCAGACTCTTCTTCCCGGCGCGGTGCGGCAGATAAACCCCCACGGTGTGGGGTTGCGTTTCTCTATTCTATTACAGCCACGTCCACCGACCGGCTGCAGCCGTAAATTTACGCGCTCGTTAACTTTTATTACGAGCTGTTAGTACATATGTTGCCGTGGGACGGAATGGTGGTGAGGAGAAGGGGCAATCTGAAGCGATACACGGCGATCGGATCGGTTCCGGCGACTATGTGCTCAAACACACTCTGGGATCTGTAAGCGATTAGCACAAAGGTTGGTGGGTAGTGTGCTTAAATTTGGTGCCATATTTTATACTAATTGGTGGACGGACGATGTACATCGGTACAATCGAATATATCGGGCCAATAACACAGACAATCGGTAATAAACGGTTTGATCTGCTCAATCTTTGCCGATTGCTTCATTACTTAACTCGTTGTCCCCTTGTTTGTTTGCTTTGCTAGTTGATGGTATTATTGAAAACGAAAATTTTATAGTTTGATTTATTTAATATAATCTTTTTTTCTAGAGTTTGAACATATCTTTATGTTTTTGTCTAATGCATTTATCTGATGATTCAGCTAGTGTTATTATTTAATGCTTGATTTTACCAACTTAAATTAATTTAGCATTAATTATATAATTTTTCACAGTAATTTTTACAATATTTATTTAAAAAAATAATAATTATATTTTTTGCAAGATTTATTTTCATTTATTCATTTTCGATTTTCGAATCGATTGTTTTAGTTTTATTGGAAGTAGATATGCAGATAATATGAAAAGGGATAATGATATGTAATAGGAAATAGTGAAAATTTAAGAAGGTAAAGACAATTTTCAAAAGTGATTTCCATAAATATTCATTATTTTACCAACGAATATTAAAACCAGATACGAATTATGTATAGAGCGAACGTTCGGTCCAGCTGTAAAGCACATAGATTTGCACACCACTGGTTGTGAGTTCGAATCTCAACTGGATAGTCCTTCCGTACGCTGAACTAACTATCCAGCTATAGATATCATAAGGCCAGAAAGGAACTTTTTTTACAATATTCTATTTTCACTTACATTAACATCTATTGATTATGCAGCTTTAAAGCTTGCAAATAATAATCATACCATTTTAAGTAGAACTTTGAAAAAAAATCAAAATACTTGATTCTGAGATATTAAAAAAATACAATATTTATTAACAGTAACATTGCACATTTCACCATTGAAATATCTTAGAGTCAACACCTTAAGATCAATATCGAAAAACCATTTAAATTAATATTTAAATATAAATATAAATAATTATCAACGTTTACTGCACAATCATCAACTTAACACTATCCCACTGCTCCATTCCCACCGAATTCTCGCCAGCCGTAAATCTTCATCTGCAAACTTTCATGTTCGAAGGAAATTATAAAAAATATGAACAGCAAACGATTAAAACAAGATCAATATCGCGGGAAATCACGAGACAACCGGAAAATGCCTAGAACCGGCACGCTGTGAGTTCTAGTCCCGTCAACCCCCCGTCGTCGTTCTAGCCCTCCTCACTTCCTGCCACCATTATCGTACACGCGTGTTAGAAGAGCATCGTCGGACCATGTTCGGTTGTCGTTTTTGTTTGTTTTAACTCCACCATTCGGAGGCGATCCGCCCGTGAATGCTAGAAGAACTAGCAGCCAGACAACAACCGTGGTGAGCGCGTTTTCCGCCGGTACAATGACTTCGCGGTGACAATCCACCACACGCGGCTGCTCGTGGCCCGATCGCCGCGTGGAATCCGGTAGAACAGCTTGTCCGACGTCGCGGTACCTCCATACCTCCGTGCCAACACCACCAACCGGTACACCGTGGTATAAATTATCTGTGGCTGCACAATAAAAAAAAAACAGTTCGCCTCACAACCACTCCGTCTCGCTCTCGCACAAGATAAGATGACATGATAAGCGTGCGATTGGAACAGGCCGATTCTGGCGGTTCCTGCCTGTCGTTCTTAGCGACGCTGCCCGCATTTTCGTTCCTTCACGGTGCTGGCGCTTTCCGCGCGGTCGTCGGCGGAGATTCGTCGGAGCGATATAATTACAAGCTCCGATCCGATGACGAGGAGATTCGCGTAGACTGTAGATCTTCTTCGCGGTGTCATAGTTTGACGGGCACCGGTGGGAAAAAAAAAGAATTTATTCTGATTGCGATATTTATAATGGCAGAAGTACAAGTCATCACAAAATGTACTTCTAAACATTCTAAAAACATTCATTCATAACTTGAACTCGCGTCTTCGCGCTAAAAGAGTTCCGCTTTCTTGCACACCTGATCTGGCAATTCAACGACAACATTGTTAACAAACATTGAAGCAACATACACTTTAAAAGATGAAAGAAAAGAAAAGGGCAATCTATGTATAATAGGCCGATTACACAAGGTACATTTGTCAACTTTCGGTGTTTAAAAAAAGGTTGGGCATCATAAACTACCCATAGTAACCAGTCTATAAGATGGAAAAATACTATACATAAGTACATGAATAATACGACATACATACTATATAGTCCATTCAAAACTGTCTTTATATGAGCAGCTTTTGCTGATTAAGTTTAGTTTGTAGATTTTCCTGACAAAATTTAAATTTTATAAATGAATACATTGTATTTAGATTTGTATACAGCCGAGGCATCAGAACACCTGCCAACTGAGGAGAACCTCTAATGAGTCATCAGTC
>KZ069416.1:22064-34246 GCA_002091845.1 Anopheles cracens
CTATTTTCTTGGCCACTCACAGCCTCTCGCAGCTACCCGTGATACGCCGTCACACGTTACCGTCACACTGAACATGCGTACGAAAACAGTATAAGATCATTAATAGCGCAGTTTACAATGTCCTGTTTACTGCACGCCGTGCCGGTGGACTCTTTTCACCCAAATCCACCGTCACATAAAATCATGTACAGTACAAGTTCGCCGTAGCAAACGCGTATGGTGTTCTAGGCACATTTACCACAGAAAACATTCACGCGCGCAAATGCAGCTGTTGCTCTCAAAATGAGGTAAAAAATCTAATCTTATCTGGAGAGTAAACAAAAAAAAACTCACTATCTTACCCTACCACGCGTACTAATTTGAAACGACTGTCCGTCCATGTACCTCGATCAAAACTCTATCCGAAGACACCGTTCTATTTTTTCTCTCTCTTTTTTGAACTCGGCCACATTTGGTAACAGCAACAGCAACCCAGCGTTGTTATTAATAAAGTCGTAAAAAATTTAAAGCCACCATTTTTATGGCGTTTTGGCACTTTGCCATCGCCAGACTGTGCTAATCCGCACAAAGATCATTATCTGCAAGGTGCGTCTGCTGATACTGAGGTGTGTATAGCTGCGAATGCTGTGGGCTAGTATTCGAATCCGCTTAACCGCGGCCATAAGGCATTTGGCTCACTTTATCTTCGCTCATCTGTTTAGAGCTCTGTGTATACCTCTCGTTCATCAGCCGGCCGCGCGGGTGGCGAAGAAAAACATTCGCGTCTGACATGACTGTGTTTAAAAATTAACTTCGCTATTTCGCGGTAGGGTAGCTTCCATAAAACTTTACTGTAACCCATGATTAATGGATGTTTTCGGGTATGTCGTACGCTGCCCGTACGCTTTTTTTTAACAACTTTGCCACCGCTCTCCATTCGTGCGGTGTGTGTATAGTACGCCGGGTTTTTGTTGCGCCACTGGAAATGCTTTTCTCATTTATTTGCGCTTTCGTTTCGGGTAACAACTTCACTCGCCGAACGCAGCGTTTGTTTGCATTCGCTGGTGTGCACGATCGGTATCCTAAGTTGAGCGTTGATCAAGTTTTATGACAGTACGAAAACCGATTAACACGTTCTCATACTTTCGAACCGTTCCAAATCATTCCACACCGTTCACACCGAGCACCTTTTGGTTTAAATGGTTCAATATTTGAGTTGGCAGACATTGTTCCAGCACTTCTTTTTTTTGAGTGCGCTAGACTGTGGTTGAAAATTTTCACCAGTCTCTGCTCTAGCTACATTTTACCTGATTGCAAACGACACTCAAACGGACTCACAAGCACCACGAATGGGCGACACATTGAAGAAGCAGTAAAATATCTTTCCTGCTTAAGAGCTCCGTTAAGTTTCACTCGAAAGCGGACGCTTATTTCCGCAGCAGTACGAATGGGTATTTTTCCCATGGTTTTTGCTCAGCCACGGTAGACGCGAGCGTTTCCGCACAACCAACGCTGCACAATCCCGGCTAGGAAAAGAATCTGATGGCGGCGGGTACAGCTGCTACATTCCAAACATTCCGTTAATTAAGACGAAACATTAAAAACGTTTTAATTTCTACCTAATTGCACAATCAAGAAGTAGATATAATGATAATTATTACACAGCCTGCCTGCCGTCGCCCCTGAGGTGGATGAAGAACAACGGGTCCCGCCACCTGCGCTGGTGGTGGTGGTTTGGTGACCAAAAAAGCAACTTGGATACAATCTTACAGCGATAGAAAATGAAAGCGAACAAATAATAAAATTAGGCTACCACAATAACAGCAGAACACACCCACAGCGCAGCAGTACTCGACCCGAACCATTCGTTCTCTTCTGCCCTCTTTTGTTTTCTCTTCCTCGCCGATGTTTTATGGGGCATTTTTTGGCCGCAAATCGCATCGTTAAAAATGCTCAAAGAATGCTGCTTGCTCCTTGTTGCTTTGCCCAATTGTGCCGCCTGGTCGCAGGTACAGGGACTCGCTCGGCTTCTTCCGTCGCAGCTTCGGGGAAGGAGCGGGTGCCTTCTTTTATGCCTCTCGTTCATCAGCCGGCCGCGCGGGTGGCGAAGAAAAACATTCGCGTCTGACATGACTGTGTTTAAAAATTAACTTCGCTATTTCGCGGTAGGGTAGCTTCCATAAAACTTTACTGTAACCCATGATTAATGGATGTTTTCGGGTATGTCGTACGCTGCCCGTACGCTTTTTTTTAACAACTTTGCCACCGCTCTCCATTCGTGCGGTGTGTGTATAGTACGCCGGGTTTTTGTTGCGCCACTGGAAATGCTTTTCTCATTTATTTGCGCTTTCGTTTCGGGTAACAACTTCACTCGCCGAACGCAGCGTTTGTTTGCATTCGCTGGTGTGCACGATCGGTATCCTAAGTTGAGCGTTGATCAAGTTTTATGACAGTACGAAAACCGATTAACACGTTCTCATACTTTCGAACCGTTCCAAATCATTCCACACCGTTCACACCGAGCACCTTTTGGTTTAAATGGTTCAATATTTGAGTTGGCAGACATTGTTCCAGCACTTCTTTTTTTTTGAGTGCGCTAGACTGTGGTTGAAAATTTTCACCAGTCTCTGCTCTAGCTACATTTTACCTGATTGCAAACGACACTCAAACGGACTCACAAGCACCACGAATGGGCGACACATTGAAGAAGCAGTAAAATATCTTTCCTGCTTAAGAGCTCCGTTAAGTTTCACTCGAAAGCGGACGCTTATTTCCGCAGCAGTACGAATGGGTATTTTTCCCATGGTTTTTGCTCAGCCACGGTAGACGCGAGCGTTTCCGCACAACCAACGCTGCACAATCCCGGCTAGGAAAAGAATCTGATGGCGGCGGGTACAGCTGCTACATTCCAAACATTCCGTTAATTAAGACGAAACATTAAAAACGTTTTAATTTCTACCTAATTGCACAATCAAGAAGTAGATATAATGATAATTATTACACAGCCTGCCTGCCGTCGCCCCTGAGGTGGATGAAGAACAACGGGTCCCGCCACCTGCGCTGGTGGTGGTGGTTTGGTGGACGGCCGGGAAATACAACTGGAATTTTATAGCCCACAGGAAACGAGCCTCGCTGGTCCTTCAAACGGCGGTACATGAGGATACCACCCCTACAGGACAGCGTGCGCTTCCTACGCTTTGCAACGGAGTTGAAGAATTTAAGTGCAAAATAAAGTGGAAATAATATCACACAACCCCACTCACACGCACACGCGAACGAGCCTCATTCGACACACTTAGCCGATGGATAGGTTCGGCACTGCCAGGGCTACCTTGCCGGCGAGCGAGACACTTTCGTGCAGGCAGACAATCTTCCGACAAGTCTTGCGCTTCTGCTCCCACATGCATATCGACATTTCAGCCCGGTCCCGTCACCCCGGCGCTCATGTGATAAGGAACGCTTTTGATGAGAAATTTCCTACCCATTATGCTTCTCTCACTTGCTCTCCTGCCTCACAACAGTAATAACACCTTCTTCAAACTATTTTGCCTTCGCTCGTCCTACGAAAAACGTGACCCGTGCGACGATGAGTGCGTCGCAAAACTTGGCTAGATAAATTACGATGGAATGACGGTGTTAAGTGTGCTGAGCCGGGCTAGGCTTAGAATTTATATCGAGGCCCAAAGATTAAGATAAATGACTTTTAACTGAATACGCCGACGAGTGGACGGCCAATGCAAAGAATTCTAGACCAGACTTTCCAAACCATATCTTCGTCGCAAAAACCTAACTGAAACTACACTAGTAGGTGAAGAGCACCATTCCAAATTATAAAACGAACTATTATATGAACTCTACTAATGACAAAGGCTCTTTCTTTTTCTTTTCCGCTCTTAAATTCTATACGAAAAAGGAAACACAATTAAGTACTTAATCTTATTTAAGAGTTGTTTATCGTTGCATTAATTATCTCAAACAGTATCACTGGACAAAGATATCGTCTATCTAATTTCTTAACATAACTACCTACACAATTGGAAAACATCACCAAAAAAGCAACTTGGATACAATCTTACAGCGATAGAAAATGAAAGCGAACAAATAATAAAATTAGGCTACCACAATAACAGCAGAACACACCCACAGCGCAGCAGTACTCGACCCGAACCATTCGTTCTCTTCTGCCCTCTTTTGTTTTCTCTTCCTCGCCGATGTTTTATGGGGCATTTTTTGGCCGCAAATCGCATCGTTAAAAATGCTCAAAGAATGCTGCTTGCTCCTTGTTGCTTTGCCCAATTGTGCCGCCTGGTCGCAGGTACAGGGACTCGCTCGGCTTCTTCCGTCGCAGCTTCGGGGAAGGAGCGGGTGCCTTCTTTTATGCCTCTCGTTCATCAGCCGGCCGCGCGGGTGGCGAAGAAAAACATTCGCGTTAAAATCTACTGTACAGATTTCCTATTGATGCATAGATGCAGGCTAAAGTACTGTTACGTAAATTGCATGGAAACCTTGCAAGCTAAACCCGTTGAGCTGAGCTGAAATGAGCTCCTCAATCCGTTAATTCCCTTATACAGTGATGATTGCTTTGTAATACCCATTGCCTCCACATTCACCCTCCTAACCTGGCTGAAGATCAAAGGAAGAAGAAAACATTCATCTCTGGACGCTCCAAGGTATTTCAATCATCTTTATGGATGTGCAACTTGCTGCACCAACGACTCGATCGACGCATTTCACGATTAGTTTACATTACATTTCTGCTACACCCTCGACCCGAGACACACCAGCCTCCATTTTACAGCCTGATTTTCGTTATTAATGTTGTTCGCAAAAGGCTTTTCAACATTGTTTTCCACATATGCTTGGAATAATTCGGTCTTATTTAAACTATCACACGTGCGCTAAAATGTTCTTGCAGCCGGTGTTGCGATGAAAAGAACAGCACGAGCGTAGCAAGCAGTTTGCAAAATCAATACCAGCTCCATTGATCATTTTCGTCATATTAAAATCACAGTCACAGAGTGCAAATCAATACGGTGCGCTCGGAAAAGCGCAAAACGATAGCAAACTCCGCACACCCTTCTCCTCCTTCTCCTCCCCCTAAGTAAATATCGCAAATGGTAAAGCCTTTTTCAATTACTTATCCAAACTTGACTCAGTTGATGCGTTTGTTTGTTTGCGACGCTTGGGCGAGGCTTGTACGTATCCGACAACATTCTGGCTGCGCCGCCGAGGCGCATGCGGTGGGGCTCGCGGTAAGGGATACTTCCTAGAATAATGTTCATTTACCACAGCCAAACAGAGAGGACACGTGAAGCCACGTGACAAACAGTGAAACTAAACATACGCTCACACTTGAACGCATATCCACTGCCACTCTGCCTACCCAAAGTGGTTTGTAGAAATGCGAAAACCGAGCCCGTGACAAGTTTCTGCGTTTCTGGAGAATTTAATCAAACTACCGGTATCAAGACGCGCGCTTCCCGAGCACACGCGTTGCCTACGCAAACGATGGCAACGACGATGTCGGAGCGACCGCTGCTTAGTGCACGAAGCGTGTGCCGTGCGCTCTTCTCTGCTGCGCTCGCACCTCAGAGCCGCGATTGCCAGGAGGCAGGTTTTCAAGTTTGCGCACTGCTCGGTTGAACAACTTTGAGGACAAATCTATCACTCCCTCCTCCCGGTGGATCATGCAGCGGTGCCGGCTGACAAGTGTACGCCTCCAATAATGTCAGAAACGAATGTAATAATAACACCGTCATACTGCTCACTCACGACTGCTGCTCGCACGGTTGACGCGTTCCCGGGCGAAAACGGTAAAACACACGTTCGGGTGGTGGGAAACAATCAACGTTAGTCGGTGCGAGGAGCCTCCCGATACCCTATAATTTTAATCAGTCTAATGGAAAATATACGTCGATGTGTACAAACATCCGTAAGATGATGATTCCAGCCGCTAGCCCTTTCAGACACTCCCCGCTCGTGAAGCGTGACAAGTACATCGAAAGTAGATCATGTTATGGAGCTGCTGGCTTTCATGTTTGCGACAATATGCATTGATAGGCAGCAAAAATTCAGCATAATGACGAGAGTGTGTTTCACAAAATAATAGCAATAGTAATAATGATTTCCCTTAAATTATCCGTGCAGGATTCATTTCATTTTCCTATCAAACACCTTTGTTCTTCAAGCATATTATTTAACAAAAAACTAATATGCTTCAATTGGTATTATTTCTAGAAGATTTAATCAAGCATTTCAGACAACTAACAACTGAATTCGGTAAATTCTATAGTTCAACGAATGTAGACGAATTGGCATCTTTCAAAAGCATAATATTTATGTTTTTAATGGTATATTATTGGTTTAAATTAAGAATTTATTAAATTTTAGCACTGGTCTCTTTTTTACATATTTTTACTCTTACGTACACCTAGAAAACATCCTGAATATTGTTGTGATAATGTAATTTAACAATTACTATGTATACTTATATGAATCATCTGGATGCGGAAAATTCTCATACTATGATAAATGTAACATATTAAGACGCTAAAATAGTAGATAAAATTAATCTAACTTTCGCCGATAGCGCTAGAATGTTTAAAGTATTACAAAAAGACACAATGCGCAACCCACACGTTATCTCTAAACAATCTTTAGTCATTGCGCCAGGAATCACTAAAACTCACATGATTTGATTGTATAAAATATTTAAAAAAAAACAATGGCTCAAATCCAGCATGCACAATCCTGGAGAGATATAGATAACAACATTTATCAACAAGTCCTCACTATGCTCCGCATGAGCCAAACCCAAAGATTGATTCACTCTTTTTTGCTAAAAAAAAGGAATAACCCATATATCGTTTTTACGGCATTAATACCACGATGAAACACTTAAGCATTGACAAGATCAAGTTTGCTAAGTTTACCACAATGAATGACTGAAATACGATCTCTACATGATTATTATTTCACATAACAGGACAGAAATCAAGAAATTATTGTGGAAACACCAAACTCTTGCAATAAATGTAGATACATAAATATAATAGTAAAACCCGAAAAAATAATAGAAATGACTCAGTTTTGTGAACAACAAAAAATATCGAATAGTAAACCCACAAAGCCAAAGCACAAAGATGCAAAGCCTCTCAAAACTTGTAATCCGTTAAAAAAAACCATTTCTCTATGATGACCTTCTTATTTATATTAGTTTACCAAACAACTTGGCATATTAAAAATACAATTAATAGAATGTTAATATTCCTGGATGCATAGAAACTTCCATAGCGCCAAGAAAGGTAGAAACTAACCAAAAGTTTCTGTAACTCACGTGCTAAAACCATCTAAATCCATAGCTAAAATGTTGCTCGTTATATCGTAACCAACGTTACCTAAATTCATTTCATTTTCCTATCAAACACCTTTGTTCTTCAAGCATATTATTTAACAAAAAACTAATATGCTTCAATTGGTATTATTTCTAGAAGATTTAATCAAGCATTTCAGACAACTAACAACTGAATTCGGTAAATTCTATAGTTCAACGAATGTAGACGAATTGGCATCTTTCAAAAGCATAATATTTATGTTTTTAATGGTATATTATTGGTTTAAATTAAGAATTTATTAAATTTTAGCACTGGTCTCTTTTTTACATATTTTTACTCTTACGTACACCTAGAAAACATCCTGAATATTGTTGTGATAATGTAATTTAACAATTACTATGTATACTTATATGAATCATCTGGATGCGGAAAATTCTCATACTATGATAAATGTAACATATTTGTGTGTGTGTGTGCCCGGTCAAACTCGATGCTATCCAAGACGATTCAAATGATGCTAACGAAGCATAGAAAGTGATTGCTGGTATAGCGAGGCGAGAAAGAGAGCGAGAGAGCGAGCGAGAAAAATAGGGAAAAGATGTCGGCAACATGCTACAGTAATTAAGCGACCAGTCCGATAGTCATGAACGAAATACCGTACCTTTGCTTACCTAACGATGGAGAAAATGTATTCCTATTATTCGCAAAGCAAAATGCACCATCTTACGGTGCACAGTGCACAGGTTCATCTTAAACGCATAAACCATTCTAATAGCATTTTTTGCTCATACCCTCGCATGCAGCACATCATTTATTTTCATTCCGATCGGTATTCACCATAACTGTGCGCTTGAAATAATAGAATTATAATGAATACGGCTGCAGTGAGCTTTTGCTCGGAAGGAATGACTAACCTAACTGAAGGAATGACTTTGAAGCGGTTTTTCGAAGAAAAAGCCATCGAACCAGATACATTGAAATAATGAAAACTCAATCACACTGCACCACTGAAATGCTAAAGTGTGGAATAACCACTTGTCGAAAGCGACTCCCCCACCGGGTGGAGTGCTGTCAGTGACGACGGATTCGAATCATTCCATCCGGATGAACGAACACAACGAATGCTCCTAACATATCGGTTCGCGAAACGATTCGTCTTTACCAAAATCTGCGAAGCTCATGACGGGCGGGCCTCACGAAAAAAGCCTACGCTGCTACCGAACCGAAACCTCGGAGGCAACCACACCCCCCCCCCCCCCCCCTCCCCCCCACTTGCAAAGCCTCTCAAAACTTGTAATCCGTTAAAAAAAACCATTTCTCTATGATGACCTTCTTATTTATATTAGTTTACCAAACAACTTGGCATATTAAAAATACAATTAATAGAATGTTAATATTCCTGGATGCATAGAAACTTCCATAGCGCCAAGAAAGGTAGAAACTAACCAAAAGTTTCTGTAACTCACGTGCTAAAACCATCTAAATCCATAGCTAAAATGTTGCTCGTTATATCGTAACCAACGTTACCTAAAATCCACACCTTTCCAAAGTATTTCCAATATTAATAGCGCAATCCCGCAACATTTCATAACACATCCTCGCAACTAAAACTGTTGCAGCGCAGAAAAAAAAAACAGTTTCGGTAACGACTTCCATTGAAAAGCACGCCTTGGCCGCTCATTACATGCAAAGGATTAAAATGCATTTCCGTACGCAGTGCCAAATGGTTGTAAAACGAACTGGAATGCATTCACTCATAAATTACATATATTTCTCCGCCCTTGTGTGCGGCGGTGGTGTGTCTTATGGTGCTTGAGTAATTTTCTTTTTCACCATTTTGTTGTGTATTTTTTGTGTTGTTCTATGCGAAAACCTGCTCGGTGGGCCCTGTTCCTTATCCATTGCAAAATATGTCCCCATGGAACTTATTATAATCGCTCGTTCGTTAGTGAGCGCGTCGCATAGCATACAGAAAAAGGATCCCCCTCTTCCCCCAGCCACCCACACCCCGCCGTGTTTTGCAGGGAGTACAATTTATTCCACTATGCCCTGAGCGTGTCCTCACCGTTTTTTGTACCATTCCTGTAGACCTCTCTGTCTCCTTCCGCAGCATTACCTTTGCCCCACGGTAGGGACCGCCGTAGCGTAATAGAACGTATGCACACACCCTGGGTTTATAGTTATAGCACGGTTCCGCACCCTCCCCCTCGCCGCTTGAGATGAACCCGGGAGGCAAAAATCATCGTTGCATGAATAACTGCCGGTATGCGCCTTGTGCCGTGGTATTTTACATTGCACTTCTGCACTTCCTCGCTGTGTGTGTGTGTGCCCGGTCAAACTCGATGCTATCCAAGACGATTCAAATGATGCTAACGAAGCATAGAAAGTGATTGCTGGTATAGCGAGGCGAGAAAGAGAGCGAGAGAGCGAGCGAGAAAAATAGGGAAAAGATGTCGGCAACATGCTACAGTAATTAAGCGACCAGTCCGATAGTCATGAACGAAATACCGTACCTTTGCTTACCTAACGATGGAGAAAATGTATTCCTATTATTCGCAAAGCAAAATGCACCATCTTACGGTGCACAGTGCACAGGTTCATCTTAAACGCATAAACCATTCTAATAGCATTTTTTGCTCATACCCTCGCATGCAGCACATCATTTATTTTCATTCCGATCGGTATTCACCATAACTGTGCGCTTGAAATAATAGAATTATAATGAATACGGCTGCAGTGAGCTTTTGCTCGGAAGGAATGACTAACCTAACTGAAGGAATGACTTTGAAGCGGTTTTTCGAAGAAAAAGCCATCGAACCAGATACATTGAAATAATGAAAACTCAATCACACTGCACCACTGAAATGCTAAAGTGTGGAATAACCACTTGTCGAAAGCGACTCCCCCACCGGGTGGAGTGCTGTCAGTGACGACGGATTCGAATCATTCCATCCGGATGAACGAACACAACGAATGCTCCTAACATATCGGTTCGCGAAACGATTCGTCTTTACCAAAATCTGCGAAGCTCATGACGGGCGGGCCTCACGAAAAAAGCCTACGCTGCTACCGAACCGAAACCTCGGAGGCAACCACACCCCCCCCCCCCCCCCCTCCCCCCCACTCGTACACCTAGAAAACATCCTGAATATTGTTGTGATAATGTAATTTAACAATTACTATGTATACTTATATGAATCATCTGGATGCGGAAAATTCTCATACTATGATAAATGTAACATATTAAGACGCTAAAATAGTAGATAAAATTAATCTAACTTTCGCCGATAGCGCTAGAATGTTTAAAGTATTACAAAAAGACACAATGCGCAACCCACACGTTATCTCTAAACAATCTTTAGTCATTGCGCCAGGAATCACTAAAACTCACATGATTTGATTGTATAAAATATTTAAAAAAAAACAATGGCTCAAATCCAGCATGCACAATCCTGGAGAGATATAGATAACAACATTTATCAACAAGTCCTCACTATGCTCCGCATGAGCCAAACCCAAAGATTGATTCACTCTTTTTTGCTAAAAAAAAGGAATAACCCATATATCGTTTTTACGGCATTAATACCACGATGAAACACTTAAGCATTGACAAGATCAAGTTTGCTAAGTTTACCACAATGAATGACTGAAATACGATCTCTACATGATTATTATTTCACATAACAGGACAGAAATCAAGAAATTATTGTGGAAACACCAAACTCTTGCAATAAATGTAGATACATAAATATAATAGTAAAACCCGAAAAAATAATAGAAATGACTCAGTTTTGTGAACAACAAAAAATATCGAATAGTAAACCCACAAAGCCAAAGCACAAAGATGCAAAGCCTCTCAAAACTTGTAATCCGTTAAAAAAAACCATTTCTCTATGATGACCTTCTCATTTATATTAGTTTACCAAACAACTTGGCATATTAAAAATACAATTAATAGAATGTTAATATTCCGGGATGCATAGAAACTTCCATAGCGCCAAGAAAGGTAGAAACTAACCAAAAGTTTCTGTAACTCACGTGCTAAAACCATCTAAATCCATAGCTAAAATGTTGCTCGTTATATCGTAACCAACGTTACCTAAAATCCACACCTTTCCAAAGTTTTTCCAATATTAATAGCGCAATCCCGCAACATTTCATAACACATCCTCGCAACTAAAACTGTTGCAGCGCAGAAAAAAAACAGTTTCGGTAACGACTTCCATTGAAAAGCACGCCTTGGCCGCTCATTACATGCAAAGGATTAAAATGCATTTCCGTACGCAGTGCCAAATGGTTGTAAAACGAACTGGAATGCATTCACTCATAAATTACATATATTTCTCCGCCCTTGTGTGCGGCGGTGGTGTGTCTTATGGTGCTTGAGTAAATTTCTTTTTCACCATTTTGTTGTGTATTTTTTTTTGTGTTGTTCTATGCGAAAACCTGCTCGGTGGGCCCTGTTCCTTATCCATTGCAAAATATGTCCCCATGGAACTTATTATAATCGCTCGTTCGTTAGTGAGCGCGTCGCATAGCATACAGAAAAAGGATCCCCCTCTTCCCCCAGCCACCCACACCCCGCCGTGTTTTGCAGGGAGTACAATTTATTCCACTATGCCCTGAGCGTGTCCTCACCGTTTTTTGCACCATTCCTGTAGACCTCTCTGTCTCCTTCCGCAGCATTACCTTTGCCCCACGGTAGCGACCGCCGTACCGTAATAGAACGTATGCACACACCCTGGGTTTATAGTTATAGCACGGTTCCGCACCCTCCCCCTCGCCGCTTGAGATGAACCCGGGAGGCAAAAATCATCGTTGCATGAATAACTGCCGGTATGCGCCTTGTGCCGTGGTATTTTACATTGC
>KZ069417.1:4524-15259 GCA_002091845.1 Anopheles cracens
ACTGTACTTAGTCATCCCTTTTTCTTTATTATTCATTTCGATCATTTATCACCATCCACTTTGCACTGTGTTTATTGTTTTGTCTATCTATTTCATCCCAACTCTTCCAGGTCAGTTAAGATAACATGAAGCAAAACTTCTATTCTGTTACATTAAAACGGAATAATGTACTCCTCTGTTTTTCATAAAGGATACTCACTGATATCAAATGTTTTTGATAGAGGTAGAATAGATTAACAGAAGTAAAACAATAAAAAAACGTGTAACGTGCTTGACCAAGGCAACTGCTATTCAATACTCGTCGTAGTACAATCTCGTCTAAATTGCTTCTTTTCCATCGTGTTGACTCAACCATTATATTAAAAAAAAACATAATATGGAAAGGACCTTGATTGACCTCCTCCATTTCGTTTTTTTCGATCGGTAATATTGGATGTATATAATTCCTTCGAAAAGCGTACTTTTTAGTAGAACATACACTGCATTTGCGGAACAGAATGATCAACGCCATTTGTTACGTAAACCATGGAAGAGCCACTCATTGACAACCAATTCGTAGCCACCGTCATGTAACGTTATAAGAAACATAATTTATTGAAAAATGACTATGGCTGGTAGACTACAAAAGGACGTTGCAAAGATAATCCACAACGCACGATGGCTAAACGTTTTGGTTTTTTGAATTAATGTAATGTTTATTTGCCATAGTTCTTCATTCGCCCATGAAATAACTAGTTCGATCCAAAGATTCTATGTAGCAAGACAATCAATTATCGTATATACTTTTTTTGCGTATATCACATCACCTCCATACACCATTTTGACACATAGAGAAAATGTTCAGTTTTGCATTTAATGTTTCAAGCATATTTATTTAATTTATATGGTTTGTTTAGTTCTTTTGTTCCATTTTCAATTTGTGCAGCAACTTTTTGTGTGCTTTCTGTGAATTGAAAACAAACAAAAACTTTTCCCTTTCGATTTAATACAATTATTTAATGCTATAAGACATGAGATGGTAATGCGGATAATTTCAATGCACAAAAAATATAAACTGTATAATTGATTCACATTTAAATTATACACCAAACGTTCTAATGTAATCGAATGTTTTGAAAGATTTTTACTTATGAACCTTATTCCATTAGTCTTATCGAGCAGGTCGCATTGCTAAGCTGAGTTCAACGTAAACAATAAAGCTATCGATGAAGTATTTTGCAACAAAATTATTTGAACGTAACACAACACTGAATGTTGGGATGGGTTTGCCCGATGTAATTATTCCCGTTTTAGTTTTAAATAACTTGTTTTCTGTTTCGATTTCGTTTCCATTCGAATGTTGCGCTTGGTTCAATTTATCGAATGTTTATTAACTTATTTGTAATGGATAGTTTCAGAAACAGTTTCTAAACGAGATTCTAAAAAAATGAGTGAAAACGCACTATAGGAAAAAAAAAAAAAAACTAACGGTTCGGTAGCAAAAAGCAGCAGCACAGCCTCAATGATCGATTTTCAATTAGCTGCCACGCGAAGTGTGAGATGTGACTTCCCACCCCAGTTTCTTTCAATAATCCATTCTTTTCTACCCATTTTCCATCATCCCAACGTAGGGCTAAAGGAGAAAATATGTTTTGTTTGTTTTCCATTTTGATACACGGCCATTCAGTGCAACTTGTTGGATTCATTTTTTCCCCTAAAATACTTAGAGAGAACTGAAACGTAGATACACAACGATCACATATCTTTCATCAACAAGAATGTTTCAACAAACAGCATACCGGACGTAGCGATTCACAGTTGGCTTACAACATTATTATAATTACAATTGAATTTGCGTGAAAAACATCATGAAACCGTTTTCGAATGTTTGGATTTATTCAATTGCAACGATTGCACCATTCATTTAATGATGTATGTGAAATGATGTAAGTGCTTGAACTGTGCTTGAAAACGACTCTACGCAGTATGTTTCTTTTAATGTCTACTGTCTAAATGTCACTGAACCAACGTATAACTGGCATAGATAGCAATTTCATAAATTTTCTACCGGTACCTTAACATAACAGAGCATCAAAACAAAATAGACTGGCGGCAATTCCATGTTTTGATAAATTGACCTATTTTGGTAATGGACTTCACATTACTTTTTCCTTTCATTTGTTATTATTTAAAATATCCTCGACTCGAAATAATTCGACTTTGGTCGTAGGGCAGTATGTGAACACTTCGCAGTGTAGCTTTTTACTAATACGTCCCTTTGGTTTGTTGCTGTAAATAGGATTCTATTGAATGACTAAAGCGCAGTATGGAATTGTTTCTAAATTACTAATTGTAATTAATATGTTAACCAATGTAAACTAGAGTTCACTTCGTTCTAGTCATTCGTAGTTTAAATTTGTTCAGTTATGAGAGGAATTAGAAAATCGAATGCAGAATAACCCTAACAACAGTATAACTACCAACCTAAAGCTAGTATTTTTTAATTCCTCTACCATTTAACCGTTTACTTATGTGTTGACATATTGTGCGCATTTGTTCTTGTCGTGTTTGGTTTGGTTTTCATTTCTGTTTCATCCGTTTTTCCCTCCTTGCTCCTAGTTGTAAAATTTTACGACAAGAAAATAGATTTTAATAAGGTGTTTCTCTGTCCTTCTCGTCCGTCTCTTTGAAATGTTAACCTGGCTGCGAAACAATCCACATTTACAGGCATGGGATGCAAGGGTCGTGAAACATTGCACTACCTTTGCGAGCAGATCCCAGGAGATGCTTTATTGTACAGTATGTTCAAAATAAACCCAGAGCCAATCAAATGTCCGCTGTCAGGTAAGACCTATCCTAAAACTCCAATGAAACACCGTCAATTATTGTAACGTACTGTTCCTGTTTTCATTTATGACAACTTTAGGTTCTTATACCTTCACCTACAACAGAGGGCATGGAGAGTGTAGGAGTCCAGTGTCGAATATGGAAATGTGTACAGAAGACAGTAGACTACTACTAAGTTTTCAGGCATGCCCTGATGTACCTGGGACCGAAAGCACGGGTAAACGATCACAATATTTAATGGAAACGTCTTATTTCTTTATTGTTTTACTTTTTGTTCACAATACAATCTATTGAGTATGCAAAGTAACTATGTTCACAATCTGCATAAAATTTTGCTCAGAACAACAGTTCAGAATCAGATAATCATTTTTTTATCATAGGAAAGATTTCGATTCGTTCTTACTGGGTCGTAGTAGCTAGTACACAAACATACAAATAATAATCGAGTTTTTTTTGTTTGCTCCCCAGCTCCCCTCAAGTAAAAATCCGCCGACGACAAAATTTTAAAAACCTTCAAAACTATACGTAAAAAAATTCGTGCCCGAATTCCATGAAATGGCATACAGGGGCAGTGGTCAGGATCTGCAATAAAAATTTTAGAATTTTTCGATCAAAAGAATCATTTGTATTCAATGGTTTGACAAGATCATATTTAATTAAGCTAACATGTCACAAAATCTTTAAATTGTGGTTTTCTTCATTGGCATTTCTTTATCTGTTCTATGTCAAAGTTGTCTGGCATTGATGGCATTACTTCTAGGTCGAAACACGTATTGACACAGTGAACGAATTGAACTCTTTTACAGTCTCATCTCTCAGAACAAATAAATCTCCTGCATTCGCGGTCCTCCTCCAATCCGCATTTTTCACTCTCTGACTCGCAGTCAGCTACCCTGTCTTGCTTCCTGCATACCATACTCAGAACCTTTCGCTTCAAGGAAATATTTGTACAATACAATCTACACAATAGATAAAAGATAGGAATATATAACATATAGGAAATATTTGGAATACAAGGAAAAGCTTGTGAATATATGCTTAACATTAATGGACAAATCTGGTGTCAAATGACACTTTTGCAATTTTGAGCTTCGATAAATCGAAAACGATTAGAGATATCGACAAGCGGTTTTCACCCAAAGTCTTATATTTTTGCAAAGTTTAAGGATTTTTAAAATTTTAAAATCCGTTAATTTTTTAGATACAACTTGTTACTCCTTTCGTGCAAATCAGGTGTCAATTGATACCTAGAAGGCTATTTTTGGCAATTGATGACCGATTGGGATATAATTTTCACCAGTTTTGCGCTAATTATTCTAGCTTTATAATCCGTCGAGTTTGTGATTCTACCCCTTCCCGTTTGCTCCCCAGCTCCCCTCAAGTAAAAATCCGCCGACGACAAAATTTTAAAAACCTTCAAAACTATACGTAAAAAAATTTTTGTAAACGGGGTGATGTATCGTGATTGGGGTGTATCGTTTTAGTCGTAATTATTTTTATTTATGTACAGTGTTTTTTTTTTATTTACGTAAGCTACTGAGGAATCATTTGTATTCAATGGTTTGACAAGATCATATTTAATTAAGCTAACATGTCACAAAATCTTTAAATTGTGGTTTTCTTTAGACCTTGATTAGCACCCAAGGTCTGATAGAGAGAAGGTCGATGCATCCCATGTATTTTGACAGCTCATCGGGGCAGTTTCGTTTTGGACCAAACTGTCAGATTTGTTTACATTTTGCTCTGATGTGATGGTTGTTTTAATTTTCTCTACCATATCGCTATGGCTGGTGAATGAGGAAGTAGAGATAGTTCGTAACAGTGCTTAAAAAAAATCGAGGGCTAAACAACGGTATACAAACAAGCACGCTTTTGGACCAAACTGTCAAAATTACAAAAACAACGAAAACCACCAATGCGACAACCTGTTCCCTACAGGAACCTTGTTAGCACCAATGGACTAATCAGAATTGACATTTTTGCCATTGGTGATGCCATTTCCGCAATTATGATCGGAAAATTATAAAGTTGTTCGTACGTCCTGAACTACTGCCCCTATATGCACGTATATGGATTTTGAAAATATTTACGTATAGTTTTTTTGTTCAATTTGAACTGCTTGACTGTCAACCGAATGCTCAAATTCAGTTTCCAGTGATGTATCAATTTTGGTATGGGGGGATCTATTTGGGTCGCTACTAAATTTATTATTCCTTTAAACATTGATTGAATTGATTGATTTATCAAATTTGTTTACCATTAGGATGAAATCCAGTTTAGCTTTATATTTATGATCTGCCGTGTATAGGTACCCAGAGGATAGAGAGAGAGAAAGAGAGAGAGATAAAAAGAGGGAGATAGAGAAAGGGATAAAACATACAAAGCACGCGCATTTTTTTTACGGAGTGTCAAAGCACAGTTGTGTTTTCGTGGGGGAATGTGACGGGCTATCTGGCGCAGGCGGACGTCCGTTCATTCTTAACATTCATTCCTTTTTTATATCAATCAACCCACAACCCACTCTGCTTCATCTCATTCCTATTCAACTGATGGTTGTGGCACTTGTCGTTTCGCATTTCTTTTGTGGTGGAGATATCACTTGTCCGTGCCTGCGTCGCCTTCATCTTCAACTTCATTCCTGCGCAACGCTTAGTTCCTATTCTGTTGCCACCCCTCTGCTTCAGAGATAGTGTCGCGGGTACGTTTAACATTATTTATGAATGACGTCACTTTTGTCGCTGGTAGCGTGTACGGATCGTGCTCCAGAGTGAAGGAACGAAATGAATAATACGAACACGTACTCCGCTTTGCGTCGCCGTACGGTGCTTACCTACACATACAGTGCAGCAATAAACAGCCAATAGCTTTAGCTCACTGAAGCACAACGAGTGTGTGCGGTGTCCGTGTTGATGCTGCGTGTAAGACACACTCGGTCCGTGCGAGTGTGTACGTGTGAGTGAGCGAATACGGGTGGCTGCGATCGCGGGAGCTGTCATCGGAGTTATTCATCATCAAAGTGTGGTGGTGTAGCATCGTTGGAAAACCAACTAGTGTGTTTTGTGCCCGTACCGAAGACCTCTGGATTCATCCTTGAAGCCAAGTGTGCCGTATCCCTTTTCGATTAGCAGTGTTGGGAGGTGCATCACCGGGTGAAAATATGTGGCGATGGGCAGATGATCGGAAAGTGTATGATGACATCCCTGAGCAGTAGCGGAACTAAGGGTGGTGATGTTGCCAACAACAACCACCTTCCGAAGGATGCTCCAGCGACAAATATTATACCGTGTAGGACTGAGGTACAGGAGCATCCCACTGTTGGGAATGGGTACGTGGCGACACCGCCTGATTGTTGTACCCATCGCGATCACCATCAACAACATCAACAACAACAGCTCGATGCAGTCAATATGCGACCGCATCTGCGAAATTTGCATCAGCAGCAACAGCAGCATCAGACATCCAAAAGTATGTGTTACCGATCGGCCAAATCATCTCAAGTGGAAATGCCGACGCAAACGAATGGTATGCTGAGCTATGATTATTCGTCGTTTTCTGTACTGGCTCAACCTACGGTTGGCAGCTGCAATGCATCCGCTTTAACAGCTGGTACTTCCTCAAACGCACGCAATCGTCAAACGAATGTGGCTGGCCGGAATATGAACGAGGATACGTTAGACTCCGCATCATCCAGTATGACTGCTGCTGGCAGCTCGGCGGATGTCGAACTGGAGGATCCTTACGCTGAGCTAGAAAGGATTCTGGAAAAAGCGCAGGTAAGCATATCAAATGAATGAGCATTCGGTCACTCTCCTTCTCTAATCGTAGTTTATTTCTATATCTGTATCGACTTAACTCGACTTAACTCGAATACGCTATCCATTACTTTCGAATAGTTTATAGATAAAAATAGTTTATGGATAAAATAATATAGCTTGATTGGAACAAACATATTACCACTATCATTCGAAATCCGGTAATCCAGACAGCACAAATGTAAACAAATTCATTCCATCCAATCGGGAAACATGCTATACCGGAAAGCAATTTTTTGATTGTCAATATTAATAGTTCCTAGAATTAGTCATATTGTTTGACCCATTTCATACCTGAATTAATCATAAAGACATGAACGGTACATGAAAACGTTTCTAATTTTACGCTAAGCGTCGAGAGAATTCGCTCTCATCGCAATGTCTAAGCGAACATAATAAACACAACCAGTTATTGAAATTGCGTTTCTAATTCAACAAATGTGTCGTTCATCTCAGTTCGCGTCATGACGTAAGAGCGGTGGAATCCAGTAGAGAGTTTAAAATAATCTGTATGTATTTAAAGTCTGCGAAAGGAATGAATTACTGTTGACTCTCAAGCTTCTCGAGCAGCAGCAGCATTCAATGGGTTCCATAAATATTTCGCATCGCATTAGGCCGTGAGCAGCGCGATAAGCATGTGCCTCTATTGGTAAGGGAAGACAGATGGTGATAGCGGATGTCGTTTCCTCTGTCGGGCAATACCAGTGTTTATTTTGGACAATTTCGCATTTGTGTCTTTGATTTGGGATGGAAAGTGTTGACTTGTTTGAAAAAAAAAATAAAACGTTTTAACAGCGCTAATCATACCAAGTTGGCACAACGAATCATCGTTGGTTTTCATTTCGAAATAAACCAATACTTCGCAGAAGTCATTCAATGTTAAACTTTTGGCTTAGCGTGCAAAGCGCATCTATTTAGCGGCTGTTCGCTAAAACTTCAAAATATTTGTTTCTAAGACGGTTTTGTGTGCCAGTAAGGCACCGCTCTGGCACCTCTCGAACCAAACAAACAAACAAGACAAGTTCGATAGGGTGCTCTGGCAATTGTCTGCTGTCTGGCTGAAATGTCATCCGTAGCATCGTAACAATCACTGCTTTAACTCAATATTTTTGTTTAATTTCCACACTTTTACGTAATATGAACTACATAATTATTAAGCAGAACCACCGCACTATTGTAAACAACAGTTTTTGACGTTTTGTGACGGATTTATCGCCAAGGTTCACATAGCAGGGTGTGAATCGAACATGCCAAACAAAACCAAATCGGTTTGTTCGAGACCGTGTTTGTCTGGATTGTTCGAGACTGTCTGACCGAGCACCTCCATATGATTGTATGGGTTTGTTCGTGGCTGATGTCTTGTTCGAGAGGTGCCAGAGCGGTGCCTAAAGCAAACTTGATACGGACTATTATCCCATTTTCGAACAAGTGACCAATTACTGTGCTACCTTCGCCTACTGTGATTGCGCTGCATGCAAGCATCTACCCATCGTTGCATACAAGTTCCAGTTGGATTGAGGAATGCGCCTGCAGGTTATGCAATCTAATGTTTTGTTGTAGTATTTTTAAAGCCACTCTTTCAACGGCTCATGCCTTTGCATGGCAAATATTCGCGCAAGAGAGCCCCGAACAACAATGTTCGTGTTGGTTTTTACATATCAACCCCCGAACCCACCAGCCAAGGGTCAAATAGCACTATTTATCACATCTCGAAACCCATTTGCGGCGCATCGAAAGCAGCTTCCACACGCTTGCTCGGACAAAACAACCTTCGGTTATTTATATTTATTATTTAGTATGACGGCCTTAGTGGCCGTATTGTCAACAACCTTCGGTTATTTGATTAAATTATTTAGTTCTCGAACAAGCAACATATCAATATTTACACAATTTATCCTGAATATTAATATGCCGCAAAAGTAAAACGATACATACGAGAATATTGGGTAATAAATGGATTCTGTAGAACAAACAGACATCCGGAGTAACCCGGAGCGCTCCGGAGCAATCCGGATCACCCGGTGCTGTCTAAAGCAATCTGAAGTGACTTGGAGTGTGTTGGAACAATGCAAAGCAATTCGGAGCGAACTGGAGTAATCTGGAGTCATTCTGGATATCCAAAAATTAATCTGGAGCGATTCGGAGCTATCCGAAGTAAACCGGAATGCTTCAGCCTTGATCCGGAGCGCTCCGGAATTATCATATCAGGATCGCTCCGGATCGCTCCGGATTTATCGGATCAGGATCGCTCTGGAGCACTCCGGATCGCTCCGGAGCATTCGGAGCATGGGGATCATATGTAATTTTTCAATTATTATATTATTATATTTTATTTTTGAACAATTACCACACTAATATTGGCAGAATGGCCATATAGACTGCTAACCGGTACTATCTGGAATTTGAATCCTCGATCATGCTTGAATTGATAAACTTCAACAAACACACTTTGGCGGAGTGTGATAGTAGTCTGGTATGGTAGGTATGGATGGCATGGATGGTAGTAACTAGTGATGTGCGCTCCGGCTCGGAATCATGACTCCGATCCGAACCGGAGCTGGAGTGACTCCGATCCGATCCAAAAGATTGAACAAAATGATTCCGCGCTCCGGATTAATCGGATCAGGACCGCTTTGGAGCACTCCGAATCGCTCCGGAGCACTCCGGATCGCTTTGGAGCACTCCGGATCGCTCCGGAGCACTCCGGATCGCTCAGGAGCATTCGGAGAATGGGGATCGTATGTAATTTTTCAATTTATTTATTTTATTTGATTACACGCATTATTTCAGTTTCAAAAGCGCTGATTTATGAACATGAGCCAAATTGTATGAAATTGGATAGAGACCCGAAGATAACAATAATAAATTCAATTTGTGTTGGAGTTTTATTCAGAACCTAATTTTTTATGGTGTTTGGTTTTTGTATTTTCCTTTTGTGTATTTTATGTGTGTTTTTCAAAGCAAAGCACATCAAAACTCGAATACCGTTTTTGTTCGCAAGGAATGTTTTCGTTTCTGATACGCTTTGTTTGTGTTTTGTGATAACTCGAATACCTGGTTTTAATCGTTGCAAACGCTGTCAAAATTTGCTGAAAAATAGAAGAAACCTAGCAATAAACGTAGTTTGCATAAAATGCAGTTAAAATTTAAAATGTAACATATCGCTATATGTTACTCTTAAAAAGTACTTGCATCTTAATCGATCCTGATAGATTTTAATCGGTTGTCTTTGAAAAAAGCAAAATCTTAAAGAAGAAGCATAAAAATAGTGAAATCATTTTGTTCTAAGACCATACGTTTTACAAGAAACAATATTTGAGGAAAAGAATAGCTTTAGATGTTTTTACGATGGAACGATACCTAGGTACCTACCGAAAATAATGCGATAATTTAATAGCTGATTTAGTTGTAGCAACTTCGCTTGAAATGCAAAATGTAATGATGTAAACTATTTATTATATTTCTGGGTTATACTTATGTGCTCCAATGCTCCATTGATTGATCCGATCCGGAATAAAGTCGGATTTACCCATCTCTAATGGGAATATCAACTGACGCAGTTGCCATATCATGTGCTGCGTTTGTGATAAATGTTGCTCTTCTTGCCTTATCATCTGAAAACCCCTGTATATAGAAAAACACTTTTTATTCGGTCTACAAGATTTTCCATAGCTTCTGCAATTTCTCGTGACTTTATCTATGGAAAAACAGCGAGAGTGGATATTATTGGATATATAAAACAGCGAGAGTGGAGTAGGTTCTGGACCACTGCCCCTATATACCATTTCTTGGAATTCGGGCTCCAAAAAGTTTTACGTATAGTTTTTAAAGTTTTTAAAAATTTTACTTGAGGGAAGCTGGGGAGCAAACGGGGAGAGAAGGGTCACAAACTCAACGAATTATAAAACTAGAATAGCTAGCGCACAACTGGTGAAAATTTCAGCTCAATCGGTGAGCAATTGCCAAAAATAGCTTTCTAGGTGTCAATTGACACCACGATTTGCACCAAAGGAGTATTCGGTCCTTTTGACCGTTAGTGTTAATAATGACACAGAAATGTTAACGTTATCAAGAAACTTCACCGACTAAACTACGAA
>KZ069417.1:27052-42888 GCA_002091845.1 Anopheles cracens
TTCGTAGTTTAGTCGGTGAAGTTTCTTGATAACGTTAACATTTCTGTGTCATTATTAACACTAACGGTCAAAAGGACCGAATACTCCTTTGGTGCAAATCGTGGTGTCAATTGACACCTAGAAAGCTATTTTTGGCAATTGCTCACCGATTGAGCTGAAATTTTCACCAGTTGTGCGCTAGCTATTCTAGTTTTATAATTCGTTGAGTTTGTGACCCTTCTCTCCCCGTTTGCTCCCCAGCTTCCCTCAAGTAAAATTTTTAAAAACTTTAAAAACTATACGTAAAACTTTTTGGAGCCCGAATTCCAAGAAATGGTATATAGGGGCAGTGGTCCAGAACCTACTCCACTCTCGCTGTTTTATATATCCAATAATATCCACTCTCGCTGTTTTTCCATAGATAAAGTCACGAGAAATTGCAGAAGCTATGGAAAATCTTGTAGACCGAATAAAAAGTGTTTTTCTATATACAGGGGTTTTCAGATGATAAGGCAAGAAGAGCAACATTTATCACAAACGCAGCACATGATATGGCAACTGCGTCAGTTGATATTCCCATTAGAGATGGGTAAATCCGACTTTATTCCGGATCGGATCAATCAATGGAGCATTGGAGCACATAAGTATAACCCAGAAATATAATAAATAGTTTACATCATTACATTTTGCATTTCAAGCGAAGTTGCTACAACTAAATCAGCTATTAAATTATCGCATTATTTTCGGTAGGTACCTAGGTATCGTTCCATCGTAAAAACATCTAAAGCTATTCTTTTCCTCAAATATTGTTTCTTGTAAAACGTATGGTCTTAGAACAAAATGATTTCACTATTTTTATGCTTCTTCTTTAAGATTTTGCTTTTTTCAAAGACAACCGATTAAAATCTATCAGGATCGATTAAGATGCAAGTACTTTTTAAGAGTAACATATAGCGATATGTTACATTTTAAATTTTAACTGCATTTTATGCAAACTACGTTTATTGCTAGGTTTCTTCTATTTTTCAGCAAATTTTGACAGCGTTTGCAACGATTAAAACCAGGTATTCGAGTTATCACAAAACACAAACAAAGCGTATCAGAAACGAAAACATTCCTTGCGAACAAAAACGGTATTCGAGTTTTGATGTGCTTTGCTTTGAAAAACACACATAAAATACACAAAAGGAAAATACAAAAACCAAACACCATAAAAAATTAGGTTCTGAATAAAACTCCAACACAAATTGAATTTATTATTGTTATCTTCGGGTCTCTATCCAATTTCATACAATTTGGCTCATGTTCATAAATCAGCGCTTTTGAAACTGAAATAATGCGTGTAATCAAATAAAATAAATAAATTGAAAAATTACATACGATCCCCATTCTCCGAATGCTCCTGAGCGATCCGGAGTGCTCCGGAGCGATCCGGAGTGCTCCAAAGCGATCCGGAGTGCTCCGGAGCGATTCGGAGTGCTCCAAAGCGGTCCTGATCCGATTAATCCGGAGCGCGGAATCATTTTGTTCAATCTTTTGGATCGGATCGGAGTCACTCCAGCTCCGGTTCGGATCGGAGTCATGATTCCGAGCCGGAGCGCACATCACTAGTTACTACCATCCATGCCATCCATACCTACCATACCAGACTACTATCACACTCCGCCAAAGTGTGTTTGTTGAAGTTTATCAATTCAAGCATGATCGAGGATTCAAATTCCAGATAGTACCGGTTAGCAGTCTATATGGCCATTCTGCCAATATTAGTGTGGTAATTGTTCTCAAAAAGTGGATATACAGCGAGCTACCTACTTAGGCACCGCTCTGGCACCTCTCGAACAAGACATCAGACACGAACAAACCCATACAATCATATGGGAGTGCTCGGTCAGACAGTCTCGAACAACCCAGACAAACACGGTCTCGAACAAACCGATTTGGTTTTGTTTGGCATGTTCGATTCACACCCTCCTATGTGAACCTTGGCGATAAATCCGTCACAAAACGTCAAAAAACTGACCTCTACTACAGGTAAGAGAAGGACAGACGAGACATCGGACAGTGACGCTTCGGTTTCGTCAATTGGAGGACCGGTCAGGCGCAAGCCAGGACGCCCTCCTAAACACACGAAAACCGATAAGACGAATGAGGCACCGCTCTGGCACCTCTCGAACAAGACACCAGACACGAACAAACCCATACAATCATATGGGAGTGCTCGGTCAGACAGTCTATATTCAGGATAAATTGTGTAAATATTGATATGTTGCTTGTTCGAGAACTAAATAATTTAATCAAATAACCGAAGGTTGTTGACAATACGGCCACTAAGGCCGTCATACTAAATAATAAATATAAATAACCGAAGGTTGTTTTTTTTTTAACAAGAACATTTGCACTGTAGGTATTTCTTAGTCTAAAATTTATTTCAAAGCTGCATTTTGATAAAATTCCAAGTGAGAAATTTATTGGAATCCCCCCTTGGAATCGGTCGCCGCTTCCATCGGAAGTGTAGCACTTCGTTCCTGCGATGTGACAATTCCTGTGCATCTGTTGAAAACGCCTCTGCATGTGGATCAGCTATGTTCGCACCATCCGTTTTAGCAACCATCACAATTGTAATCCCGTCACCAAAGCCACCGCCCGATTGAACGATCGAACGATCGGAACGGTTGGCTACGATGCACTTTTATAAATAATAAACAATACCGTAGTCACGCGCTATCCAAGCTGGATCGGCGTGTTGACTACGTTGCATTCTAGTTTTAAGACATAGTTGTAAATTGGGTATTTAAGCCCACGAAATGGGAAGCAGACAATTGCCAGAGCACCCTATCGAACTTGTCTTGTTTGTTTGTTTGGTTCGAGAGGTGCCAGAGCGGTGCCTTACTGGCACACAAAACCGTCTTAGAAACAAATATTTTGAAGTTTTAGCGAACAGCCGCTAAATAGATGCGCTTTGCACGCTAAGCCAAAAGTTTAACATTGAATGACTTCTGCGAAGTATTGGTTTATTTCGAAATGAAAACCAACGATGATTCGTTGTGCCAACTTGGTATGATTAGCGCTGTTAAAACGTTTTATTTTTTTTTTCAAACAAGTCAACACTTTCCATCCCAAATCAAAGACACAAATGCGAAATTGTCCAAAATAAACACTGGTATTGCCCGACAGAGGAAACGACATCCGCTATCACCATCTGTCTTCCCTTACCAATAGAGGCACATGCTTATCGCGCTGCTCACGGCCTAATGCGATGCGAAATATTTATGGAACCCATTGAATGCTGCTGCTGCTCGAGAAGCTTGAGAGTCAACAGTAATTCATTCCTTTCGCAGACTTTAAATACATACAGATTATTTTAAACTCTCTACTGGATTCCACCGCTCTTACGTCATGACGCGAACTGAGATGAACGACACATTTGTTGAATTAGAAACGCAATTTCAATAACTGGTTGTGTTTATTATGTTCGCTTAGACATTGCGATGAGAGCGAATTCTCTCGACGCTTAGCGTAAAATTAGAAACGTTTTCATGTACCGTTCATGTCTTTATGATTAATTCAGGTATGAAATGGGTCAAACAATATGACTAATTCTAGGAACTATTAATATTGACAATCAAAAAATTGCTTTCCGGTATAGCATGTTTCCCGATTGGATGGAATGAATTTGTTTACATTTGTGCTGTCTGGATTACCGGATTTCGAATGATAGTGGTAATATGTTTGTTCCAATCAAGCTATATTATTTTATCCATAAACTATTTTTATCTATAAACTATTCGAAAGTAATGGATAGCGTATTCGAGTTAAGTCGAGTTAAGTCGATACAGATATAGAAATAAACTACGATTAGAGAAGGAGAGTGACCGAATGCTCATTCATTTGATATGCTTACCTGCGCTTTTTCCAGAATCCTTTCTAGCTCAGCGTAAGGATCCTCCAGTTCGACATCCGCCGAGCTGCCAGCAGCAGTCATACTGGATGATGCGGAGTCTAACGTATCCTCGTTCATATTCCGGCCAGCCACATTCGTTTGACGATTGCGTGCGTTTGAGGAAGTACCAGCTGTTAAAGCGGATGCATTGCAGCTGCCAACCGTAGGTTGAGCCAGTACAGAAAACGACGAATAATCATAGCTCAGCATACCATTCGTTTGCGTCGGCATTTCCACTTGAGATGATTTGGCCGATCGGTAACACATACTTTTGGATGTCTGATGCTGCTGTTGCTGCTGATGCAAATTTCGCAGATGCGGTCGCATATTGACTGCATCGAGCTGTTGTTGTTGATGTTGTTGATGGTGATCGCGATGGGTACAACAATCAGGCGGTGTCGCCACGTACCCATTCCCAACAGTGGGATGCTCCTGTACCTCAGTCCTACACGGTATAATATTTGTCGCTGGAGCATCCTTCGGAAGGTGGTTGTTGTTGGCAACATCACCACCCTTAGTTCCGCTACTGCTCAGGGATGTCATCATACACTTTCCGATCATCTGCCCATCGCCACATATTTTCACCCGGTGATGCACCTCCCAACACTGCTAATCGAAAAGGGATACGGCACACTTGGCTTCAAGGATGAATCCAGAGGTCTTCGGTACGGGCACAAAACACACTAGTTGGTTTTCCAACGATGCTACACCACCACACTTTGATGATGAATAACTCCGATGACAGCTCCCGCGATCGCAGCCACCCGTATTCGCTCACTCACACGTACACACTCGCACGGACCGAGTGTGTCTTACACGCAGCATCAACACGGACACCGCACACACTCGTTGTGCTTCAGTGAGCTAAAGCTATTGGCTGTTTATTGCTGCACTGTATGTGTAGGTAAGCACCGTACGGCGACGCAAAGCGGAGTACGTGTTCGTATTATTCATTTCGTTCCTTCACTCTGGAGCACGATCCGTACACGCTACCAGCGACAAAAGTGACGTCATTCATAAATAATGTTAAACGTACCCGCGACACTATCTCTGAAGCAGAGGGGTGGCAACAGAATAGGAACTAAGCGTTGCGCAGGAATGAAGTTGAAGATGAAGGCGACGCAGGCACGGACAAGTGATATCTCCACCACAAAAGAAATGCGAAACGACAAGTGCCACAACCATCAGTTGAATAGGAATGAGATGAAGCAGAGTGGGTTGTGGGTTGATTGATATAAAAAAGGAATGAATGTTAAGAATGAACGGACGTCCGCCTGCGCCAGATAGCCCGTCACATTCCCCCACGAAAACACAACTGTGCTTTGACACTCCGTAAAAAAAATGCGCGTGCTTTGTATGTTTTATCCCTTTCTCTATCTCCCTCTTTTTATCTCTCTCTCTTTCTCTCTCTCTATCCTCTGGGTACCTATACACGGCAGATCATAAATATAAAGCTAAACTGGATTTCATCCTAATGGTAAACAAATTTGATAAATCAATCAATTCAATCAATGTTTAAAGGAATAATAAATTTAGTAGCGACCCAAATAGATCCCCCCATACCAAAATTGATACATCACTGGAAACTGAATTTGAGCATTCGGTTGACAGTCAAGCAGTTCAAATTGAAAATTAATGTTTTTTTAAGTTAGATAAAAGTTAATCAGTATTAGAATAATAACATAAGACAATTTTTAATTGCTGCTGAATGTATGGTAAGTATTTTCATCACATTTGCCGAACTTGGCTTCCAGTGATGTATCAATTTTGGTATGGGGGGGATCTTTTTGGGTCGCTACCATAAATTTCTAATGAACTTCTCGTTTGTTTCAGCAATTTAAGTTTATAATTCTCAAACTACAATGACAGAGTTAAAAAAACTATACGTAAATATTTTCAAAATCCATATACGTGCATATAGGGGCAGTAGTTCAGGACGTACGAACAACTTTATAATTTTCCGATCATAATTGCGGAAATGGCATCACCAATGGCAAAAATGTCAATTCTGATTAGTCCATTGGTGCTAACAAGGTTCCTGTAGGGAACAGGTTGTCGCATTGGTGGTTTTCGTTGTTTTTGTAATTTTGACAGTTTGGTCCAAAAGCGTGCTTGTTTGTATACCGTTGTTTAGCCCTCGATTTTTTTTAAGCACTGTTACGAACTATCTCTACTTCCTCATTTACCACCCATAGCGATATGGTAGAGAAAATTAAAACAACCATCACATCAGAGCAAAATGTAAACAAATCTGACAGTTTGGTCCAAAACGAAACTGCCCCGATGAGCTGTCAAAATACATGGGATGCATCGACCTTCTCTCTATCAGACCTTGGGTGCTAATCAAGGTCTAGAGAAAACCACAATTTAAAGATTTTGTGACATGTTAGCTTAATTAAATATGATCTTGTCAAACCATTGAATACAAATGATTCCTCAGTAGCTTACGTAAATAAAAAAAAAACACTGTACATAAATAAAAATAATTACGACTAAAACGATACACCCCAATCACGATACATCACCCCGTTTACAATAATTTTTTTACGTATAGTTTTGAAGGTTTTTAAAATTTTGTCGTCGGCGGATTTTTACTTGAGGGGAGCTGGGGAGCAAACGGGAAGGGGTAGAATCACAAACTCGACGGATTATAAAGCTAGAATAATTAGCGCAAAACTGGTGAAAATTATATCCCAATCGGTCATCAATTGCCAAAAATAGCCTTCTAGGTATCAATTGACACCTGATTTGCACGAAAGGAGTAACAAGTTGTATCTAAAAAATTAACGGATTTTAAAATTTTAAAAATCCTTAAACTTTGCAAAAATATAAGACTTTGGGTGAAAACCGCTTGTCGATATCTCTAATCGTTTTCGATTTATCGAAGCTCAAAATTGCAAAAGTGTCATTTGACACCAGATTTGTCCATTAATGTTAAGCATATATTCACAAGCTTTTCCTTGTATTCCAAATATTTCCTATATGTTATATATTCCTATCTTTTATCTATTGTGTAGATTGTATTGTACAAATATTTCCTTGAAGCGAAAGGTTCTGAGTATGGTATGCAGGAAGCAAGACAGGGTAGCTGACTGCGAGTCAGAGAGTGAAAAATGCGGATTGGAGGAGGACCGCGAATGCAGGAGATTTATTTGTTCTGAGAGATGAGACTGTAAAAGAGTTCAATTCGTTCACTGTGTCAATACGTGTTTCGACCTAGAAGTAATGCCATCAATGCCAGACAACTTTGACATAGAACAGATAAAGAAATGCCAATGAAGAAAACCACAATTTAAAGATTTTGTGACATGTTAGCTTAATTAAATATGATCTTGTCAAACCATTGAATACAAATGATTCGTTTGATCGAAAAATTCTAAAATTTTTATTGCAGATCCTGACCACTGCCCCTGTATGCCATTTCATGGAATTCGGGCACGAATTTTTTTACGTATAGTTTTGAAGGTTTTTAAAATTTTGTCGTCGGCGGATTTTTACTTGAGGGGAGCTGGGGAGCAAACGGGAAGGGGTAGAATCACAAACTCGACGGATTATAAAGCTAGAATAATTAGCGCAAAACTGGTGAAAATTATATCCCAATCGGTCATCAATTGCCAAAAATAGCCTTCTAGGTATCAATTGACACCTGATTTGCACGAAAGGAGTAACAAGTTGTATCTAAAAAATTAACGGATTTTAAAATTTTAAAAATCCTTAAACTTTGCAAAAATATAAGACTTTGGGTGAAAACCGCTTGTCGATATCTCTAATCGTTTTCGATTTATCGAAGCTCAAAATTGCAAAAGTGTCATTTGACACCAGATTTGTCCATTAATGTTAAGCATATATTCACAAGCTTTTCCTTGTATTCCAAATATTTCCTATATGTTATATATTCCTATCTTTTATCTATTGTGTAGATTGTATTGTACAAATATTTCCTTGAAGCGAAAGGTTCTGAGTATGGTATGCAGGAAGCAAGACAGGGTAGCTGACTGCGAGTCAGAGAGTGAAAAATGCGGATTGGAGGAGGACCGCGAATGCAGGAGATTTATTTGTTCTGAGAGATGAGACTGTAAAAGAGTTCAATTCGTTCACTGTGTCAATACGTGTTTCGACCTAGAAGTAATGCCATCAATGCCAGACAACTTTGACATAGAACAGATAAAGAAATGCCAATGAAGAAAACCACAATTTAAAGATTTTGTGACATGTTAGCTTAATTAAATATGATCTTGTCAAACCATTGAATACAAATGATTCGTCAGTAGCTTACGTAAATAAAAAAAAAACACTGTACATAAATAAAAATAATTACGACTAAAACGATACACCCCAATCACGATACATCACCCCGTTTACAATTGAATTTTCTTAAATCCCCCGTTTACTTACGTTCTTCATCATCAATTTTACATTTGGGTTTGACTTCAATTATGCTATTCTCATTGCAGCCAACTAATAACTGCCGATTGGCATTGGGATTGATGTTGCATCCTCCGTTGGTCTCGCGCCGAGATCTGATCGCATCACCAGCTTTGTCACGAAATGGAACCACAAAAACGAAAACAAATTAATGATCGTTTCTTCTAACTTATATCTCTTCCTTCATATACGTTAATGCAGAGCAAGCAAAACGTTTCTCTTACCTCCACCACTATCGACATGAAGTATCACGGTATGTGTGTCATTTGTCATCCCGGCAGCCGCCGTGCGCCGCGATCGCGGAAGGAATGATCTACGTCTCGCTTCCAGCCCCATATAACCACCCACCATGCCACCGACCGTGCTGGCACTGCCGCCAGTAATGACGCTCTCCTGGTTGCGGTATCCGACGACATCCCAATGTCGATGCGTGCGAGCTTTGTTGTTGTGATTGCGCTTATGTCGGGAAATAGAAGATGTTGGTACAAGGGCACCTTTCATCATGTACTGACCCTCCAGGGGACAGAGCTGCGTTTCGGAGTTATTAGCTGCGAATGACATGACGAAATCGATTAAAATTGTAGTATTTCGTTTGAAGATTATTCGCGTACTGTCTGCCCTTACCTAACAAAGTAACGAACGGTGTTCGATGCATGTCAAAGTTTTCAGTCGTACATGCATCTTCTAGTCTAGCTGCTGGTGTTCCCATTTGTAATTCGGCTACGTGTGTATCTCGTCTGTAGAACATGACACACATAAAACCGGATTTGCTGAAATAAACATAAACGATATTATACGTTTGCCTATTTGGTTTACACACAAACAGAAACAATAATTTACCCTAAATAAAAAACCTATTCACAAATGCAACTAATTCGTTTCACACTACTCACCATCCCATTGTGTGGTGAACGACGACCATCATTTCCGATGACGTTTGCTTGTTTATTTGTTCGCAAAGAGAACGGGCTACAGTGTGACCATTTGGTTTCTTTATGTGCAATGAGCCGTCACTAGCATTGGGAAGATAAATATCACAATAGTCAAAAGCATTTAGTACACAAAACAGTAAAACTACGACAGCATTTTCAGCATACCTAGCATCGAAGACGTATTGTGCACTACCCATTAGCGCGTGCCAAAATCGCGGTCCTTTGAACCAGACAGGAAAATCACAACGGTCCATTAGGGGTGCTTTCTTGAGCGTCATGATTCGTGAACCCACCTGCATGTGCGACAATAAAAAAAAATCATACACATTTTGCCACGAATGCTTTAATACAATTCAAAACATTTACCTCGGCGCTTTCTAGACCGTTACAGGTGGCATCGCCGGATTGTGCAAGTTTATACTCTGCATCTGAAAAGGAGCATGCAGATGTACCAATCATTGTTCAATATATTCAAATATTTGTTTCCGTTTAAATAATACTTACCGGACCCGCTTAACTTTTCGTACACGAAGCATCTAAATCGTTCCTCATTCGAAGTAGCATGATGATGTGAAACCAAACCAACCAGATAGCGTGAATTGCCATCTTTCCACCATGCTAGGCATGTTAGTTCTTCAACTGTTTAAATAAAAAAAACTCGATTATTATTTGTATGTTTGTGTACTAGCTACTACGACCCAGTAAGAACGAATCGAAATCTTTCCTATGATAAAAAAATGATTATCTGATTCTGAACTGTTGTTCTGAGCAAAATTTTATGCAGATTGTGAACATAGTTACTTTGCATACTCAATAGATTGTATTGTGAACAAAAAGTAAAACAATAAAGAAATAAGACGTTTCCATTAAATATTGTGATCGTTTACCCGTGCTTTCGGTCCCAGGTACATCAGGGCATGCCTGAAAACTTAGTAGTAGTCTACTGTCTTCTGTACACATTTCCATATTCGACACTGGACTCCTACACTCTCCATGCCCTCTGTTGTAGGTGAAGGTATAAGAACCTAAAGTTGTCATAAATGAAAACAGGAACAGTACGTTACAATAATTGACGGTGTTTCATTGGAGTTTTAGGATAGGTCTTACCTGACAGCGGACATTTGATTGGCTCTGGGTTTATTTTGAACATACTGTACAATAAAGCATCTCCTGGGATCTGCTCGCAAAGGTAGTGCAATGTTTCACGACCCTTGCATCCCATGCCTGTAAATGTGGATTGTTTCGCAGCCAGGTTAACATTTCAAAGAGACGGACGAGAAGGACAGAGAAACACCTTATTAAAATCTATTTTCTTGTCGTAAAATTTTACAACTAGGAGCAAGGAGGGAAAAACGGATGAAACAGAAATGAAAACCAAACCAAACACGACAAGAACAAATGCGCACAATATGTCAACACATAAGTAAACGGTTAAATGGTAGAGGAATTAAAAAATACTAGCTTTAGGTTGGTAGTTATACTGTTGTTAGGGTTATTCTGCATTCGATTTTCTAATTCCTCTCATAACTGAACAAATTTAAACTACGAATGACTAGAACGAAGTGAACTCTAGTTTACATTGGTTAACATATTAATTACAATTAGTAATTTAGAAACAATTCCATACTGCGCTTTAGTCATTCAATAGAATCCTATTTACAGCAACAAACCAAAGGGACGTATTAGTAAAAAGCTACACTGCGAAGTGTTCACATACTGCCCTACGACCAAAGTCGAATTATTTCGAGTCGAGGATATTTTAAATAATAACAAATGAAAGGAAAAAGTAATGTGAAGTCCATTACCAAAATAGGTCAATTTATCAAAACATGGAATTGCCGCCAGTCTATTTTGTTTTGATGCTCTGTTATGTTAAGGTACCGGTAGAAAATTTATGAAATTGCTATCTATGCCAGTTATACGTTGGTTCAGTGACATTTAGACAGTAGACATTAAAAGAAACATACTGCGTAGAGTCGTTTTCAAGCACAGTTCAAGCACTTACATCATTTCACATACATCATTAAATGAATGGTGCAATCGTTGCAATTGAATAAATCCAAACATTCGAAAACGGTTTCATGATGTTTTTCACGCAAATTCAATTGTAATTATAATAATGTTGTAAGCCAACTGTGAATCGCTACGTCCGGTATGCTGTTTGTTGAAACATTCTTGTTGATGAAAGATATGTGATCGTTGTGTATCTACGTTTCAGTTCTCTCTAAGTATTTTAGGGGAAAAAATGAATCCAACAAGTTGCACTGAATGGCCGTGTATCAAAATGGAAAACAAACAAAACATATTTTCTCCTTTAGCCCTACGTTGGGATGATGGAAAATGGGTAGAAAAGAATGGATTATTGAAAGAAACTGGGGTGGGAAGTCACATCTCACACTTCGCGTGGCAGCTAATTGAAAATCGATCATTGAGGCTGTGCTGCTGCTTTTTGCTACCGAACCGTTAGTTTTTTTCCTATAGTGCGTTTTCACTCATTTTTTTAGAATCTCGTTTAGAAACTGTTTCTGAAACTATCCATTACAAAAAAAAACCTATTCACAAATGCAACTAATTCGTTTCACACTACTCACCATCCCATTGTGTGGTGAACGACGACCATCATTTCCGATGACGTTTGCTTGTTTATTTGTTCGCAAAGAGAACGGGCTACAGTGTGACCATTTGGTTTCTTTATGTGCAATGAGCCGTCACTAGCATTGGGAAGATAAATATCACAATAGTCAAAAGCATTTAGTACACAAAACAGTAAAACTACGACAGCATTTTCAGCATACCTAGCATCGAAGACGTATTGTGCACTACCCATTAGCGCGTGCCAAAATCGCGGTCCTTTGAACCAGACAGGAAAATCACAACGGTCCATTAGGGGTGCTTTCTTGAGCGTCATGATTCGTGAACCCACCTGCATGTGCGACAATAAAAAAAAATCATACACATTTTGCCACGAATGCTTTAATACAATTCAAAACATTTACCTCGGCGCTTTCTAGACCGTTACAGGTGGCATCGCCGGATTGTGCAAGTTTATACTCTGCATCTGAAAAGGAGCATGCAGATGTACCAATCATTGTTCAATATATTCAAATATTTGTTTCCGTTTAAATAATACTTACCGGACCCGCTTAACTTTTCGTACACGAAGCATCTAAATCGTTCCTCATTCGAAGTAGCATGATGATGTGAAACCAAACCAACCAGATAGCGTGAATTGCCATCTTTCCACCATGCTAGGCATGTTAGTTCTTCAACTGTTTAAATAAAAAAAACTCGATTATTATTTGTATGTTTGTGTACTAGCTACTACGACCCAGTAAGAACGAATCGAAATCTTTCCTATGATAAAAAAATGATTATCTGATTCTGAACTGTTGTTCTGAGCAAAATTTTATGCAGATTGTGAACATAGTTACTTTGCATACTCAATAGATTGTATTGTGAACAAAAAGTAAAACAATAAAGAAATAAGACGTTTCCATTAAATATTGTGATCGTTTACCCGTGCTTTCGGTCCCAGGTACATCAGGGCATGCCTGAAAACTTAGTAGTAGTCTACTGTCTTCTGTACACATTTCCATATTCGACACTGGACTCCTACACTCTCCATGCCCTCTGTTGTAGGTGAAGGTATAAGAACCTAAAGTTGTCATAAATGAAAACAGGAACAGTACGTTACAATAATTGACGGTGTTTCATTGGAGTTTTAGGATAGGTCTTACCTGACAGCGGACATTTGATTGGCTCTGGGTTTATTTTGAACATACTGTACAATAAAGCATCTCCTGGGATCTGCTCGCAAAGGTAGTGCAATGTTTCACGACCCTTGCATCCCATGCCTGTAAATGTGGATTGTTTCGCAGCCAGGTTAACATTTCAAAGAGACGGACGAGAAGGACAGAGAAACACCTTATTAAAATCTATTTTCTTGTCGTAAAATTTTACAACTAGGAGCAAGGAGGGAAAAACGGATGAAACAGAAATGAAAACCAAACCAAACACGACAAGAACAAATGCGCACAATATGTCAACACATAAGTAAACGGTTAAATGGTAGAGGAATTAAAAAATACTAGCTTTAGGTTGGTAGTTATACTGTTGTTAGGGTTATTCTGCATTCGATTTTCTAATTCCTCTCATAACTGAACAAATTTAAACTACGAATGACTAGAACGAAGTGAACTCTAGTTTACATTGGTTAACATATTAATTACAATTAGTAATTTAGAAACAATTCCATACTGCGCTTTAGTCATTCAATAGAATCCTATTTACAGCAACAAACCAAAGGGACGTATTAGTAAAAAGCTACACTGCGAAGTGTTCACATACTGCCCTACGACCAAAGTCGAATTATTTCGAGTCGAGGATATTTTAAATAATAACAAATGAAAGGAAAAAGTAATGTGAAGTCCATTACCAAAATAGGTCAATTTATCAAAACATGGAATTGCCGCCAGTCTATTTTGTTTTGATGCTCTGTTATGTTAAGGTACCGGTAGAAAATTTATGAAATTGCTATCTATGCCAGTTATACGTTGGTTCAGTGACATTTAGACAGTAGACATTAAAAGAAACATACTGCGTAGAGTCGTTTTCAAGCACAGTTCAAGCACTTACATCATTTCACATACATCATTAAATGAATGGTGCAATCGTTGCAATTGAATAAATCCAAACATTCGAAAACGGTTTCATGATGTTTTTCACGCAAATTCAATTGTAATTATAATAATGTTGTAAGCCAACTGTGAATCGCTACGTCCGGTATGCTGTTTGTTGAAACATTCTTGTTGATGAAAGATATGTGATCGTTGTGTATCTACGTTTCAGTTCTCTCTAAGTATTTTAGGGGAAAAAATGAATCCAACAAGTTGCACTGAATGGCCGTGTATCAAAATGGAAAACAAACAAAACATATTTTCTCCTTTAGCCCTACGTTGGGATGATGGAAAATGGGTAGAAAAGAATGGATTATTGAAAGAAACTGGGGTGGGAAGTCACATCTCACACTTCGCGTGGCAGCTAATTGAAAATCGATCATTGAGGCTGTGCTGCTGCTTTTTGCTACCGAACCGTTAGTTTTTTTATTTTTTTCCTATAGTGCGTTTTCACTCATTTTTTTAGAATCTCGTTTAGAAACTGTTTCTGAAACTATCCATTACAAATAAGTTAATAAACATTCGATAAATTGAACCAAGCGCAACATTCGAATGGAAACGAAATCGAAACAGAAAACAAGTTATTTAAAACTAAAACGGGAATAATTACATCGGGCAAACCCATCCCAACATTCAGTGTTGTGTTACGTTCAAATAATTTTGTTGCAAAATACTTCATCGATAGCTTTATTGTTTACGTTGAACTCAGCTTAGCAATGCGACCTGCTCGATAAGACTAATGGAATAAGGTTCATAAGTAAAAATCTTTCAAAACATTCGATTACATTAGAACGTTTGGTGTATAATTTAAATGTGAATCAATTATACAGTTTATATTTTTTGTGCATTGAAATTATCCGCATTACCATCTCATGTCTTATAGCATTAAATAATTGTATTAAATCGAAAGGGAAAAGTTTTTGTTTGTTTTCAATTCACAGAAAGCACACAAAAAGTTGCTGCACAAATTGAAAATGGAACAAAAGAACTAAACAAACCATATAAATTAAATAAATATGCTTGAAACATTAAATGCAAAACTGAACATTTTCTCTATGTGTCAAAATGGTGTATGGAGGTGATGTGATATACGCAAAAAAAGTATATACGATAATTGATTGTCTTGCTACATAGAATCTTTGGATCGAACTAGTTATTTCATGGGCGAATGAAGAACTATGGCAAATAAACATTACATTAATTCAAAAAACCAAAACGTTTAGCCATCGTGCGTTGTGGATTATCTTTGCAACGTCCTTTTGTAGTCTACCAGCCATAGTCATTTTTCAATAAATTATGTTTCTTATAACGTTACATGACGGTGGCTACGAATTGGTTGTCAATGAGTGGCTCTTCCATGGTTTACGTAACAAATGGCGTTGATCATTCTGTTCCGCAAATGCAGTGTATGTTCTACTAAAAAGTACGCTTTTCGAAGGAATTATATACATCCAATATTACCGATCGAAAAAAACGAAATGGAGGAGGTCAATCAAGGTCCTTTCCATATTATGTTTTTTTTTAATATAATGGTTGAGTCAACACGATGGAAAAGAAGCAATTTAGACGAGATTGTACTACGACGAGTATTGAATAGCAGTTGCCTTGGTCAAGCACGTTACACGTTTTTTTATTGTTTTACTTCTGTTAATCTATTCTACCTCTATCAAAAACATTTGATATCAGTGAGTATCCTTTATGAAAAACAGAGGAGTACATTATTCCGTTTTAATGTAACAGAATAGAAGTTTTGCTTCATGTTATCTTAACTGACCTGGAAGAGTTGGGATGAAATAGATAGACAAAACAATAAACACAGTGCAAAGTGGATGGTGATAAATGATCGAAATGAATAATAAAGAAAAAGGGATGACTAAGTACAGT
>KZ069419.1:6355-24960 GCA_002091845.1 Anopheles cracens
TGTTGAATATGCTCCAGTGGGCTGATTACAAATTACGCCTGACGAGAGGGACGTTTCGTCCTGTTCGCTGGACGCTGTCCCGTCCCATCCCGTTGGTTGACCGAGGTGTTAAAACGCATTAAATATTATCACCCCGTGGTGGTCCACCTGATGCAACCGCCGGCCGTTTATAGCTGCTGGAAAAATATCACTCACTGCACAAAGTCATATTTAAGAGCACCTTAAGAGTTTGCCCGTGTGTACGAATCGATTCTAATGCCATTATTTCAAACACTTTGTTGCATCTCCGCACAGGAACTAGCAACGCACCGCGCCACCCAAACAACGGTGCGGAAACCATTTCGGGCACCCTTTTGTCACGGAAGCAAACGCACACACCCGCGGCGGCGGCGGCGGCATTGCGTCATTTGAAACTTTTTCAATTAATTTTCAAGCGCGCACCGTTTGCTGTACGTACCGGTGCCGGATTATCGGTGGCGGAGGTGTAACAGGTGTCCACCAGGGCGCCACCACCACCACCAACACCTGTTTTCCCCTCTTTCCTGTGCCTGTTCCGGTTCCGGAAGCGGCACCGTGCGCCTCGAGTCCCGCGAGACGTTGACGGGAAAGGCGTCGGTGTCGTTAAAATGTTTACCACGAGGCCGCAGAAAAGTGCGTTTTATGAGCCGTGCGTCGGCTTGTTGTTTTGGGTAAGTTTAGCGCAACGACGATATCTCACGGCTGCTGTTGCCGTTGACTAAACAAGCCGATCGGTGGTCGTGTAACATTGGTGGCAAGCAGCTCCATTGGCTTGGACTTGTTTGTCATCGAAGTTTTTGGTTTTATGAGCGGCACTAGCTGACGAAGAATGGCCGGCGCACGGTGGAAGGAGAAAGCTTAAAACGTGCGATCTTTAACGAGATAATTAGTGCTGGAATCTAGCGCAAGAATCAAAAACTGCTTCCGAAGGAACCATTCCCAAAGAAAGTAGCGCAACAGTTGAAGCACATTCGAACCTCCAATGTCATTCCAACTGTTATATTCAAATGAAAACATCATTAGAGTAAAAATTCATATCATTACATCGCACGCAAAAGCCATTACTTTATGTAAATCCATTCAAATTGACGGCAGCGGCCGGCTCTGTTCGACAGTTTTTGTCGTGTTGAATATTAAATTAATATTCCAGACACTTCCCATCGATGAATGGGAGCAGCGTTTCCGGAGTCGTCCCAGTCCTCCCCAGATTGTGTCGCTCACTGGCGACCGTGCTGCCCAATCTGCGCACAAAACAAACAATCACACAACCGTCGTTGGCAACATAATCTTCGCGTAACTAATTGTTCCCATGCATGTCCATCGGAGACGTGCCGTCCGGGAGCCGTCCTGTCGGTGGTAGCGGGACGTATTTCTCCTTGCCCGTGTATGCCACGTGCGAAACACAACAGGATGTGTAACAAGACGCCCCTAAGCAGCTATTAAAACCCACGGATATCCTTGCCCGTGTATGCCACGTGCGAAACACAACAGGATGTGTAACAAGACGCCCCTAAGCAGCTATTAAAACCCACGGATCCTTTCGCTTGTTAAGAAAGCACAAAAAAAAACACACGCTCCACCCAAAACGTTTCTCACGCCCACAGCCTCACGACCACGGGAAACGCTCGAGACACGAGATCCGCTCCAAACGTCGGCGTACGCTAAACTCACAAACGGCGGAGAAACCGTGGCAGGAAGTGGTTCCTTTTTCCCGCGTTCCCTGTAGTGTGGACACAATCGAGTCGTTTATTTAACATTTGCTCACTGTTTTGCTCTTTTTTGGCTAATAAATTATGCTTTATTAATTGCAATATTGGATTCCGGGAATACTTACGGTTAATGCTGAGTCTGGTTTCTTTACCAATTCTGTAACATTAAACTGTAAAAATGCGTCGTAAAATATCCCATCGGGCCAATATGGTGCAAGCTAATCGCCACACCATTTCAGAAAAACGCTCTCTCTCTCTCTCTTGATGTTGCCTTTCGCAATGCTTCTAAACAATTATTCAACTTGATGACGTGGTGACACGTTTTCGTAAAGCAGACAATGTAGCAATTTAAAACTTTCACCAATTACCATCCGTTCGAATTGGACGACATTTTGTGTACATCGCCCTTTGGCTCAATACTGTGCCGGGTGCTTTTTTAGAGTGGCCCGTTTTCTGCCTAACGATTAGGCCCCAGGACGCAAAAGAATGTTGTCCAAATGGGCAATCTTCATTAAAGCCAACTAATGATAGCTAGGGACCGTATCTCAAAGCGCACTGGTTTTATGTTATATTTTCACATGATCGTACTACTTGTTGAATCATAAACCCAAACTTTTTGGTGATATTTTTAAGTAGAAAATCAATAATAAGTCTCTTCAAAGTATCTCTTCAACAGCAAAACATAAAAAGCATAGAAGAAAAACCAAATAAAAAGCACATCACCTCACGTTCATTACTGTTTTAGTTTGCTATAAAAATATGCTTGCCATAAAAAGTTTATAACTTCGAAGTCGAGCACTTTCCAGGGCGCGGCAACTAATGGGAAGGAAAGAGGTATTGTTTTAGTTAATAATCGTCATCAAAACTTAAATTGTCCCGGATGTTAGCAAGAAAACGCATGTGACATATCATTACATCGCACGCAAAAGCCATTACTTTATGTAAATCCATTCAAATTGACGGCAGCGGCCGGCTCTGTTCGACACTTTTTGTCGTGTTGAATATTAAATTAATATTCCAAACACTTCCCATCGATGAATGGGAACAGCGCTTCCGGAGTCGTCCCAGTCCTCCCCAGATTGTGTCGCTCACTGGCGACCGTGCTGCCCAATCTGCACCCAAAACAAACAATCACACAACCGTCGTTGGCAACATAATCTTCGCGTAACTAATTGTTCCCATGCATGTCCATCGGAGACGTTGCACGACGAACACACCCAATAGGCACAGGCGATAAGAACAGCACACAGCACGATGGCGATTACTTCATTTATAGTAACAAACATTGTGAGCTGTGCTTTTGCTTCACGCTCCACGCGCTGAGAGCTATCCAGCAGTGTCTCTACGGACTTGGTGCCTTGCGGCGATGTAGCATCACATATCAAAATGCCGGGCAGTTTAGGAATATTCTCAATGCTTCCATTATTCGAAAATGTGTCCTAAAACCAAGAGTAAAACAATATTATATTATTAACACTTCTTGGCGTGCATGAAACATGCTGCATACCTTGTCAAGCTTATGACGAACATTTCTAGCCCGACATTCTTTCCAGTGCAGGCTTTCACACTCCACAAAAGAAAAATCGAATTGGGTATTTTCTAGACCTTCACTCTGACAAAGCAATTCTTCAATCATGGTTGAATAGATTCATGCCCAAAACCTCAATTGATATAAACAACACAAACGCTTTTTCACGCTTATATCACTGATAAAAACATATAAAGTTAAAGTGTAATTTTCGTGTACAGACGAATCACTTCTGAACAAGACTGTGGAATGGAACGTTATTCTCACCTTATTCAATCAGAATTAGTCACTCTTGCATGATGTGATAAACTATTTTAGCTGCATGCGATAAATGCTACAGTGCATTTCATTTGTGTTATCGCAACGCATTATTTTACGTTTAGCTGAAAACCGTATTTGCATGCACATTTTAGGAAATGTATTCAATAAATCATCATGTTATCAAATACTAAAATCGCGATAAAAAGCTACAATAAAATTACATCAACACACAAAAGCACACAAGCCACTGTATGTTGTTTTGTTCCGCGTTAAAGTCTAGAAACAATAATTAATAATTAAAACTCGTACTTAAACTGCAAACTTCGCACTCACCTGCGCCGGAACGTTCGGATGAAACAAATTCACATGCCAACACGCCAAGTAGTTTGTCTTGCTTACAGTTTTCTTCCTTCTTTCGTAGAAAATTAGTCATACATCGAACGTTATTGCATCCCCTACAGTATAATCCTATCGCTACGTTCGGCTGGCAGCGTTGAGTTAGAATTCTTTTTCGTTTTCTATTCTGTCCAGGGGTAATAAGGCATGCAGCCGCAGTTGGCTGCGCGAGCATCAAGCACCGGGTCAGTGCGGGCCATTTCGGGTTCAAACACGGGTGTTAGTTTGCAGTGATGGTGCTGTAGTTGCGGACGGTTATGGAGAAGCTTTCGCAGCGGGGTACTGCCTGTACGAGAAACCTGCCCACGCATTATTATCACTAGAGCTGGTAGAGTGTTCGTAGCTGTGCGTCGGGTTTGGGTTTAGATCACCAACTGATTGCGGTACCGTGGTGGTTCGGGGAAGTCGCCCAAGTACTCCGAGTGCTTGATGCCAAAGCTATACGCCGGCACGTGTCCCAGGTTGATCTGCGGATCATGATTCGTGAGCGTAATGAGGCAAACGGTGATGATGATGATCCATTCCAGCCCATGAGTGATCCAAGATGCGAACAAAAACCACGAAACGTACCAAAGACATAGAACAGAGTTATAATTAAATGATCCAAGACAATCGATTTCTACTGGACACTAGAAACAGAAGAGTTGTCTTCAAGTCCAGAAACATGTCTTCAAACCGTTCACATAGTGAGGAGTCTTCTGGGTGACATATTTCGAGTGCCGAATGGAAAAGGAATAAGCTGGTACGCTAAGGAACATATTCACACCCTAACGAGGGAAAGGGAGTAATGCGAGTGAATAAAGTAAAACGATTTGTTTTTACGGATGGATCGATGGAGAGGGAAAAGCCGGTCAAGTACGAACCACACAGACAACCTCCAAAACAAACCAACGCCTACCTTTTCCGGATAGTGGGCGGCCGGGCCCGGTTTCAGTGCCTCGTCCGTCGGACGCCGGAAGCGGGTCGCCATCGAGAACATCGGGGCCCGTCTTACCAACGGATCGATCTTCGCGTCGTAGTGACCGGGACCGGGGAACCCAATGCACTCAGGTAAAGTTTGCTTCTGGCGCCCGGTGATTGTGTAGGCTGGCGCCGAACGGATCGGCCCTTCCTTGCTCGAACCGAGCACGTTCGGGATGTGGTACTCGTTTGGAGCTGTACACCGGAGTCACCGGAGCCGTAGGATAAACGAGAGGGGAAAAACGGAAATGGAATCACGATCACGGGACTGTTTGCCAGACGGGTCCAAAAAGGAGATGATCGCGTGTGCGGTTCCTCGGACTACACCACAGGCCACCCAATAAGTTGGTGGGGTTTGATTGAGAACTAGCCCAACACAGAAGATGCACAGGTGGATGCGGGTTGGTGCAGGTCAAACGAGAGCAAAACAAAAACAGTAAGCAATCAGGAACAAACGCAAGCTCTTAACACGCTATCAACACACGCTACGCACTAAGGGCAAGACAAACGGAACTACGATTAACAAACTAAGCCCGGAAGTGTCCAGTGCACACCATACGCTGGTGCTGCACGTTCGCCAGCTGCTTGACGCCCGCAATGCAGTTCGGCACCAGACCCTCGCCGATGGCCGCAACGGAGGCTGAGCTGTGCTCCTCGGTCGTAGTCTTACGCTCACGGACCACTTTCATCGAACCACCGGACGTCCTCGTGGTGGTGACGGTCGTGAAAGAACTCTCGCCGTTGTGCCCGTTCTGGACCGTGTTGGTGGTGGAGGTGGTGGTGGCTCCACGGTTGGCCACGGCCGTAGCGCTGCTGCCATTGGTGACCACCGTCGACTTGGCGGAAGTTACAGCCATCGACTGGTCGCCGCCGGTTACCACAACTACGGGATGCGTTCATTCCAACACGACATTCACAGTAACGAAACAGTAACGAAAACGAAACGAACAGAAAAGAAAACAGATACGAGTATTCGAACACGTTCATGCAGCAGAACAGCGGTCAACGCGGCTGCAGCTGATGGTGCGGCATTCGCATGCGACCAACAATTGCAACGCACCTACGCGTGAGCATAAAGCATACCAAATAAAAAAGCATTACCTGGGCCTTCGTGTGTGTACGTTTCGTGATTTACCTTCACGCCGAAGCTGTACGCTGGCGAGCAGTCGGTTTTACACTTTTCCGGCTGGTAAGCCGTTGGGGCTGTCGGAGGATGGATAAGATCGTTAATACTCCTACGGTAAACCATAAGGACAAGTCCATTACCCGGTGTATCGCGCAATGTTTCGCCCTTGTGCTTGATGCCAAAGCTGTACGCTGGAGAGTGGTCCAGTTTCACCTTGTCAGGATTGTAGGCACCTGGTGCTGTAGAAAGAAGAGAGAGAAAGTGTTCAAGTCATGTCCGCATGTAATCACGTTTTACATCTGTGCTCATTCTTGCTGACGACTACATTAAAAATAACTCCTACTAGATACGTTATGAAGACAACATAAGGCATGAGCTCGTACTCTGACTGGTTTTCTAACTACTTCTATCGTCATGAAACTTTTGTCCTACATCTGGTACTATATAACAACAACATACCTGGAGCATCATTCGGCTTCCATCGGTAAACCCTGATTCCAAACGGAAACGCTGGTCCACTGTCCAGCTTCACCTTCTCCACCGCGTACGTTCCTGGTGCCGGAGTCGAGTCAATCTTATCAATCACCGGTCGCATTCCAAACGAATAGGCCGGACTGTTGTCCAACTTCACCGCTTCCGGGTTGTACGCTCCTGGTGCCGGTGTTGGGATCACTTTTGTTGTCTGGGGCTTCACACCGAACGTATACGCCGGGGTAAGGGAATCCTGCACCTTCTCCGTGTCGTATGCTCCCGGTCCTGGGATGACGCTCGGCTTTTCAACATTAGTCTTAACTCCGAAGGAATACGCTGGAGATGACTTATCGATCACTTTATCCGCATCATAAGCGCCAGGTCCTGGAATAACACTGGCTTTTTCAACGTTGGTCTTAACTCCAAAGGAATACGCTGGGGAAGACTTATCGATCACTTTATCCGCATCATAAGCGCCAGGTCCAGGAATAACACTAGGCTTTTCAACGTTGTGCTTTACTCCAAACGAGTACGCTGGCGCTGACTTATCAACCGTTTTATCGGCATCATATGCTCCCGGTCCAGGGATTGCGCTCGGTTTCTCTACGCTGTGCTTTACTCCAAAGGAATACGCTGGAGTAGACTTATCGATCACTTTATCCGCATCATATGCTCCCGGTCCAGGGATTGCGCTCGGTTTCTCTACGCTGTGCTTTACTCCAAAGGAATACGCTGGAGTAGACTTATCGATCACTTTATCCGCATCATATGCTCCCGGTCCAGGGATTGCGCTCGGTTTCTCTACGTTGTGTTTTACTCCAAAGGAATACGCAGGGGAAGACTTGTCATTCACTTTATCAGCGTCGTACGCTCCCGGTCCAGGAATGGCGCTCGGTTTCTCCAAATTAGTTTTCACACCAAACGAGTAAGCAGGAGAAGATTTGTCGTTCATTTTATCCGCATCGTACGCTCCCGGTCCAGGGATTGCGTTCGGTTTATCCGTATTCGTTTTAACCCCGAACGAGTACGCTGGGGCAGACTTATCGTGCACCTTGTCCGCATCGTAAGCTCCCGGTCCGGGAACGACGCTGGGTTTGTCCACGTTCGTACGCGCACCGAATGAGTACGCGGGCGCAGACTTGTCAGCAGTTTTGTCTGCATCGTACGCTCCCGGTCCGGGAATGGCACTTGGTTTCTCCAGGTTCGGCTTGACACCGAACGAGTACGCCGGAGCAGATTTGTCGTTCGCTTTGTCCGCATCGTACGCCCCCGGACCAGGCACGGCGTTCGGTTTCTGCACGTTCGTTTTCACCCCGAACGAATACGCCGGAGCCGATTTATCCAGCGTCTTGTCCGCATCATACGCGCCCGGTCCCGGGACCCGTTCTACCTTGTCGGTGTTGGTTTTCACTCCGAACGAGTAGGCCGGCGTTGCATGATCCACACGATCGGCATTGTACGCCCCGGGCCCAGGGATAGTGTTCGGTTTGCCCACATCCGGGCGCAAACCGAACGAGTACGCCGGTGACTTCCCATCCACCAACTTGTCCGCATCGTACGCCCCCGGACCGGGATTGGCACTTGGTTTCTCCGGCTTGATGCGCACACCGAAACTGTACGCTGGACTACTGTCTACTTTGGCCTTCTCGGGAGAGTACGCTCCGGGAGCGGGTATATTGTCCGGTTTGTCGATTGTCGCGCGTATACCGAAGCTGTACTTCGGCGCCGTGTCGAGATTCGACTTCTCCGGTGCGTACGCACCGGGCGCGGGCGTCACGTTCGGTTTGGCCACGTTCGTGCGCACACCGAAGCTGTACGCCGGCTGGTGATCCAGGTTCACCTTCTCCACCTGATAGGCCGACGGGCCCGGCGTACAGCTCGGTTTGTCATGATTGATGCGCATGCCGAATGCGTATGCGGGTGAGTGATCGATCTTCGCCTTCTCCGGTTGGTAAGCACCCGGTGCTGGTGTTTGGTGTAACGGATGCGGAATGAGAGAGCGAGGCGATGCGGTGAGATTGTGTGCAGCAGAGAGCAAGATGGAAGCGGTCATGAAAATGGAGAAAAGGAACGAATCGAAACGGAAAGGTACATAAGCAACGATTGATACTAAAACAGCGACGAATGTGCCATAAAGTTTAGAACGGGTTGGAAGGAGATCACCGGACACCTACCAGGATTCGAGTTGGGCTTCTCGATCGTGGACCGTATGCCGAAGCTGTACGCTGGGGTCGTGTTTAGCTTCACCTTCTCCGGCTCGTATGCCCCCGGGGCCGGTGTGTTGTTCGGTTTTTCGACGATCGTCTTCAGCCCGAAGCTGTACGCCGGTTTCTTATCCAACGCTAGTGCCTTTTCTGGCTGGTACGCACCGGGAGCTGAAATGAGATGCGATAGACCATATTGAAACGGTTCGTCCCACACGCGGAGATATCGAGGGCACTTACCAGGTGTTTCCTCTATCTTTTCAGGTATCACTTTCAGTCCAAAGCTGTACTTTGGTGATTTGTCTTTCAATACTTTCTCCGGCGAGTAGGTTCCGGGTGCTGGAAAACAAATAAGAGATAGAAGCAGAGCGACAACCATCAGAAATATTTAACGCACACACACGAAGATGTAAAGGCTTATAGAACTGTTAATTAGAGTCGCATACGTACCTGGTGTGTCGTTCCGCACCTTGCTCTCCGTTTTGATGCCGAACGAAAACTTCGGCGTGCTGTCTAGTGCGACGCGTTCTGGCTTGTAGTCCCCGGGAGCTAAAAGACATGGGGACTAGGTTTGTGTGTGTGGTTTCTTCGATTGCTTACGTGGGAGGATATTTTACACTGTTTGGCATTGTTTCGCAAAGCACCTTCACAGCGTTAGTCTTGACCAGTATGAGTATGAACGATTAGCTGTTTTAGTGTTTAAGAAAGGTCTGTTGAAACTTCTACCTACATATTACCGTGCGCAAACCTCACACCACAAAAATCAAACCGCAAGTGCAAACTACAGGGCAGATAGATAATTCTACTTCCCTTTTTTTCAGGCTGGAAGCTACAGATCTTCAACCGATCTACTCAGACGGGAAGATCACAAATCACTAGGTTAAAAAAACGGAAGCTGCACCAACCAATGGTTCTTCTGTGTCCTCTTCTGTGTTAGCTAGTTCTCAGTAACTAAAACTGTGGAAAAAAAACGGAAGCTGCACCAACCAATGGTTCTTCTGTGTCCTCTTCTGTGTTAGCTAGTTCTCAGTAACTAAAACTGTGGCGTTTGTGTGGCGAATGATGGTGGTGGACGACGAATGACGTTGCACAGATGGATGGAGTGGAGTTCGTTTCGTGAGGTGAGAACTGTGTGACACATAGGGCGCAAATGGAGTGGATGCTTCTGGGGATGCACTAGTTTAACATGATTCAGATGAATGACGTTCGAGATGGAATGATATGAAACTTTCCCGCCACACATAGCATGGACATGAAGGAGGGTTCCGCAAACAAACCCCCCCGTCTACTCCGATACGATACCTGGCGTTTGACTCGTTGGGTTCGGTGGTTTCTTCACGCCGAACGTGTACTTCGGTGCCGATTTGACCAGCATCTTGTCCGACTTCTCGATGTTGTACTCGCCCGGCGCCGGTGTCAGGTATTTCGGGATCTCCTTCGGGCGGCTCTGCAAACAGTAGGCCGGCGGTGCGTCCTTGCCCTTGCATCCTAGCCCGGTGATGTTGTACAGCGGGCCCGGGCTGAACGATTCCGTGCGCGGTTTGTGTCGCTGGCCGAAGCTGTAGGCGGGTGCGGCTTGCCGTTTGGAGTCTACCACTTTCGTACCTAAAATGGAGCACCATTAGCGTATTAGAGACAAGAAAGTTTGCCTGGAGCAGCGGGCAGCAGACGTTCTCAACGCGTCCCCTCAGTGATGGCTAATCTCTCGGCCTTTAAAAGGCGTTGTTTTTTGTTTGTTTGCACACCTCATAATATTACCATCTTGCTCGGAACACACCGCGTTCGATGTGTGTTTAAGTACAACCGTGCCGGAACACCGAAACTACACGCCACAAACTTGCTACAGGAGAATTTCTACTCCAAACTAACTACACAACCAATTTCAAGAATCTGGAAACGAAATTTCGGAACCTTCTGTTATTCTCTGCGACCTTCAAGCGCGCCCACACACATTGTTGACAGCTGTCAAACGGCTCGCAGTGAAAGCATAGCATGCTGCGGCCGTTTGCGCTGTAGTAAGTTTTAGTACATTTTTAGTACACTCGCACGTGCTGGTGAAGCTAGAAGAAGGCGATAGCGGTGATGCCATAATGAGCCGCAAAGCCACCGATAGCCGGGAAAGGTTGTTCGAAGCTGGATGAAGTTATAATTAGGGGAAACATACGACGGGAAACGGGCAAGGTTTATTGCTTCCTTTGCCCGGAAAGAAAGTTGTACGGTTCAAACTCCCTCGTGAGCGGGCCTCGTACACTACTAAAACAACGCTCAAGGATATCTCGAAACAGAAATCTTAGACATGCAATTTTCCACCGGAGCAGGAGTGGAGCTCATGGTAAATAAGTGCAATGATTAGTGCACTTTCGTGCATACACGAACATTTCTGACAGGCACGCTAGTGCCGTAGTTATTTGTAGAATGTCAGCGAAACGTGATGCAAGTATTTTTGATGGAGAGTTATTTTTATAGTGCCGTTTTGGAGTTAGTTGAGTTTGTTTGTTCTATAACATGATGATTGGGTGTAGCACACAAATCTTGCCATTCCCTCGGCAGCAATATCGCCGCTGCAACTATGCATGAAGAAGCTGCTTAACGTGAAACTGATTGCATCTCATTCTTTATCTCGAGTTGGCGCGAATTCTTCGCATTCCATACGTATCGTGAACGCAGCCGAGATTTTTCACATGTTTTTAATTAAGCAAAAACCTTGAAATTGGATCTACAAAGCTGCATGAATGCGCCTCATTGTAGCCAATCACGACGATCATGAAGAATCCGTTGCAAAAAAGGGGGCGAATAAATGGGACACTGATCGTCGACGACGTCGCCGTCTCGTCGTGGAAGATGCCCTTTCGCGGCGTCGCGTCGGAGGCGTCTTCACACGCTTTTTGCTCTCTCTGTCTCTCTCTCTCCCTCTCTTTTGTGTAAACAAAAACTCGAAAATCCGGTCATACGCGAGAGCGTGCGTGCATACATCCGATCAATCGCGGCGATCTTGTGTGGCGTTTGTGGCACCTTGGCTTTGGTTTTTGCTGAATAAATTATTGCACCCAGCCCGGGCCCAGCACTAAAGGGACCGCACGCCGCGTACACGCTCATGTCTTGGCGTATTGATTATGTCACCGGCCTGTAACAAGACGTTGGCCCGTTCGACAGCAGCACTGGAGGTCCGAACGGAACGAACCGTTCGCGCTGGACGCTGGACGGACAGGTCCACGCGGTGATCGCGCAGACGCGCCCGGCGTTTGACTCGTTTGCCCTTCTGCGGCGCACCATAAATGGCGCTCCGGCGGCTGGTCGACCCCGGCGGGAGTTGAATCGGCTGCTACGTTCGCCACCTTTCCGAGCCGCCGGGCCGACTGCCTGTTCTGTTGGTTCGTTTGTTCGGTCGCCTGCTCTTTTGATCTCTTTTCGAGGTTATTCTGTTGGGCCTATTCCTATTTATTCGATATTCTTTCCTTCTACGGTGGCTACGCAGCGGCTGCGGCGTCTGCGAATAATACGTGGCCGTACCGAATATAGGCAGGCCGAGCACCGAGTGGGTTTTGTATTTTTGAATTTCGAAAAGGTTGAACAATAACAAAGACCGCTCCGAAAATAGCCAACGTGTTGCGGCGTTGAATGGGAGTGATACAGCATGCGAACAGAAATGGTAAATAACTGAAGATAAGAGAAGATCAAGGAATGCTAAAAATGTTTCAACATTATTCCAGAAGATATAGCACAATAGTCTTCAACAATGTAAGCTATTGTAAAAATGATTTAACATGAGTTGAAGCTGCAAATTTCGTGATTTTCCGAGATGTTGTCTTTATGGGATGTTGGTTGGTTCCTATTTTATTGGATGAATTATGTATGTAATTATGTATTCTAATTTTCAAACACAGAGACTTCAAATTTATAAAGAATCTTATCCCACTTAAAATCGAGTTAATCGTTACAAACAGATTCGTTAGTTTGTTTAATTTATTTTAGTTTTAATTGTGATTGTTTGGTGAGGTGCCTTTGGTACATGCAACTAACTCCCAACCGTGAAGTACTTTCATTCTCACGCCGGTTCTTACACAACATAAATCAATCCGATTTCATCAGACATTGAACATGGCTCGGGTGCCACAGCTCGCTCCCAAATAAAGGAATTCTTGTCCTTCTTTTCCCGGGACCGCAGTACGTGCTTTGATTGAACAACACCTCCACCAGGACGACCGACGGCGACAACTTCTTTAAGTCGCGGTTGGATCCCAAAACAGGCCAAAAGCAATTACCTGCCGTGAAACAGGTTAACATGAGGCGAGATTTCTCGCCCTGGGAGAAGCAATCATTTCGCAACATGCCTGTCCAATGTAATTCCCCTCAGGAGATAGCAGATGGATGTGGGTTTTTTATATAACTTTTTTATCAGCAAAACGTTGACATTAGTGTTGCATGTGTGAATTTCCATTTTCGCGTGGAATAGAAACGAAATCATTGCGTCGATTGTGTGTCACTACTATCTTTTATTGGGCAATTAACAGGGCTATTAGCAGCGTACGTGTGTGTGCGCGCAGGACACTGTAAAAGGAGAAAAGCAATTGGAGACGACTTCTGCACATTTGCCGCCGAGCCCGGGCACGGCCTATATCTCGAGGTTAGCCGCGCCGTGCACTGGCCAACACCCGTGGCAATTCGCGAAGGACGCCCTGTTCGGACGTGGTGGCTTGCAGTCGCGAAATGCCAGCTTTTCTGGTGCAGTGGCACGTTAGTTATACGATCGCGTACACAGCGCAATCCCCAAAGGGAGCCCGCCAAGTCCCGGGTGTTTATTTATGTAAATGAAAATGGACTCCTTCGGCCGCGTGGAGAATCGGACGGGGAACGAAACGAAAGCCAGCAAAACGTCCTTGGTAGGGTGTCGCAGGGTTGAGGACAAGCGCATAAGAAAGCACACACGAGGTTCAATGTCGCTGTGAAGGAAAGCGACGAGGAAACAATGCCACAATACCGAGGGCCGCGGTGACCGGAAGTGGATAATTTATGCTCGGGATGCCGTGACAAACCGTACTGCTGCAGTGTTTCACTTTTCACGAAAAGGACAACCGTTTTCTTTACATGGCGGCGAAGAAAACAAGCTAGAAAAAACGCTCTAATTGATGCAATAACATTTCAAACACATTAATTGATCTTTGACGTGTCGAACGAACCGAAAGAGGATCAATGCTTAATCTGCCCTGTGCGTGACTAATCGCTTCGCTAATTAAAAGCTTCCTTGATAGGTTCCAACGCACACGAATCAATTCCATTGCGGTTCCTTTCTTGGCAGGTTTTTTTTTTGCCTCAAGCGGCTCGAGAGAAGCGAAATCACTGAATCTCGCTCCGGCTTGTCGCGCTTGTCGCGATTATTTGCCCGTGCACACGAATCCATTACTTCCCACGCGAGCTTCCCGCACGCACCTTTCCATCGTAGGAGCGTACGGGGAACACCCAAATAGTCCACTAATTACATACTGCACAGGAGGAAACGCACAACCTCCACAGCATGGGATCTACTTGTTTTTTTTTCTTCCTCCTCCTTTTGCCTCGATTAATCAATCGAAATTAGTCTCCTCGGGCTGTGGAGTTCTTCCGCAATGCAGGGGTACGGTACCCAGGGATCCTTCGCCATCTGCTCGTGGGCGCTCCTCGACCCTTGTTGCAGCCGTTGTTGTGGGTGGTCAGTTAGCATAACCGCATTGTGCCGGGGAGGGGGCTGAACGACACGTCAAGCTACCCACCGGGCCAACGTTTGACATTGATCTTGACGAGCAATGCACACAATTGCGTGACGACTGTGCGCGCCATGTGGTTTTGCATGCGATTTTTCCCCTGTCCATGCCGCTCCAGACATCCTTCGAACGCTTGATTTGCAAATCGTTCGCCATTGCAACGGTGGTGGTTGGGTGAATCGAAAATGAAACATGTCCGCCTTTCCGGGCGGTAGAACGAAATTTGCTCTAGTTTTAAGTCTTGTAACACAAATAGTGCAAATTTCGGGAATATATTGAAAGAGATAAAAAAGGTAAAACTGAATCTTAAATATACAGGGTTTTTCAGATGATTAAGCAAGAATAGCAACATTTATCACAAACGCAGCACATGATATGGCAACTGCGTCAGTTGATATTCCAAAGGTATCACAGTTAAGGCAACGTTCTCAGTTGATATCACAATCGCGGCACATGATTTCACAAGCTCAGCCTAGAAGCTAGGGAGAAGTACGTAACTAGCGCGTATGAACGTACAGATGTTGTAAATTTATAATTAATTCAAATCCCATTTATGAAGTGTGTTGCATGCACTATTAATATTCAATTGATAGCCATCAAACGAGGATGAGAATGGAAAGCTCTTTTTAGTCACAGTTATGTAATTTTAAGCCATGATTTAAGATAAAAATGTATATAACTCGACAAACTCGATTCCAAAATAAATTACATGTCACTTTAATGCCAAATATCGAGTTCGTTTCTTTAACCCCCGTTACAGTCACTACCGAAAACGGCACCAAACCCCGTCGTAGCGGAGTCGACATTTACATATTCACTCTCGCAGTCTCCCTCGCTTTTTCAAGCGCCGGAAGGGTTAATTGGTAACTGGAACTCGTTAGCGTGGAACTGGTTTGCCCACGAAACGGTGGAGGTGAATCCGATTCTAGATCAAACAGCTAGCTCTCCGTTGCCGTTGCCAGCTGAAGCCGTTGCGTTGCCCCTTTCATTTACATGGGCCGTTAAAAAAGGCGACAAATGTTAATGTCGTTAATTGTTTTTGGTAAAGTCCCCATCGTATTTGGTTGTTACAAACTAAATCGATCCTCTCTCCGGCAGAGAGTGGGCAAAAAGGCAAAAGCTGAAAGGTTTCTTCCATATCTGCAGCGCAACACTACTCAAGCCTCCCCAACGGCGGTTTACAAGCAAAATCACATCCGCCCGCCGTGGTTCTGCAAAATGTTGCGTAGGCTATCCCCGTGTAACTCTGACCTAGTTCCCGTAGTTGAATTCCCACAACCCGCTCCAACCCTGATGGCGGTGGAAAAAGGGACCCGGAGACTAGACCGGAAACCGTGCAGTTACCTCCGTCTGTCATGTGGAATCCGCAACCGAGGCGAAGGTCGGTCGGTCGGACCGAATCCTCGCTACAACAGGATGTCACGGTAACCGTGATAAACAAGGGTCGAACCCTCGCTGGAAAAGAGTCCAGCCAAAAACCATTCCTATGCACCACTGACTGGGATGTGTGTGTTCGATTGGGCCAAAGCAAAGCATATTTCATATGCACGGCAACAGTCGAGAAAGCACAGAAAATACCGATACGTGGAACAACATATGAGAGCAAGAATCATTTGCATCTGCTTAGACATCGGACAAGCAAGCCGCACAAGAAAACCGGTCGCAATGAGATGGGATATTGGCAAATTTTGCGAAACGCGAAATAAACAACCCAGAAGCGGCGTTTGAATTTCGTTATCGTGTTCGCATCCTTTATCGTTCGCTTTATACAACTCATTAGCAAAACCTGTTTGATTAGCTCTTTTGCGTGTTGTTGAACGGCTTCATTTGTTAGGATCTGTGTTTGGAGTTTTATTTTTTAGTGTTTTTCTTCTGTTTTTGGGTGTTTTAAGATAATAAAACTTCATAGCTTTCTACATTATTTTTATTTTTTTGGTACGCTTATATCCCTTTCGAGCTGTTTCTTATGGTGTTTTTTTGCATTTATATTCAAAACGATTTTTTTTTTCAAGAAACAACCGGAATGCACGATAAGAAAAAGTTGAATAAAGCAAAAATATAAAAAATACATGATATAATCAATCTTGATACACTGATTTAAACATATTCAAACCAATAAACCGTTCTTCACTAACAACTTCAGCGCTGTTTTGTTTTTGCTTTAGTTGCCTGATCTTCTCCAACAGGAATATGATTCTTAGTATCAAAGTTGTTATATCACTTCGTCGAACTCTGTTCCAATGGTCTGCGTCTTGTGCCTTGCACGAACAACGGAAAGCTTTCGCAGGCAAGTTTGAAACGTGAACGATGCAAATCATTAGCGAAACGATATCGCCACGGTTTGATCATTCTGTTTCGCTGAGTAAAAGAATTATAAAGCTGAAGTTTTCCTTCCGCAACGTGCTGGCGGAAGTAACGCCATGAAATCGAAACCGAGCCGCCAGCCCAGGACGAGCCTCCTCATAAACAAGGCTATCCATATGCTTAACAGAACCAACGAAAAAACAAACGCGAACAGGATGGTCCAAGAAAGTTCGCGCGCGTGGTTTGTGGGAAGTTTTTTTTTTTTTGCTTCACTCCTCGCTGGGGGGCTCATCGCGATTCCGTGCTGTCTTGGTAACAGGACGCCCGTGTTTTCGCGCTCGGTAGGTCGATTCCGTGCTTTATTTGTTGGGTTGGCGCTAGTGTTGAGGGATTCTTTTTTATTGCTGTTCTCTCATAGTATTTCGCGTATTTCTGGCGTTCCGGGCGTATCCGTGACATCAAGATAGATCGATACGGAATTTCGTCGGTTCGCTTCCGCGCCCACTGCATGGGAATTCCGGCCACCGAATGCCGTATGTCTGTCTGTCTCTGCGTGCACGGTGTTTGCAAATCGCGAACGGGTGAAGTTGAGGGTGAAGGAGAAACGGTGGTTTTATGATGTTTTTTTTTTTGTCGCAAGAATGCAGCCTGCGAGTGCATTGGTTGGTCGTGTTAGGCACACAAGTCGAAGGCGAAACCGAAACACACGGAAACACGGTTTAGGCAGATGTTACCGACACGAAGCGCCATGGTTCGCAAGCAAGATGATGATGGTTTTGTGTTTGGTAGCAACATGCAAGTTATTTTGCTCCCGATAGTGAAGAAGCACCAGCTTCAGGTGCTGCTGAACGTCACTTACCAGACACTGTCGGGGGGTGCCGTTTTGTTGTTGAGTCAAACTTTCTCAATATTATCTTAAAACGCTGTGCACTGTGAACGGAACAAGAAAACAATCACATTTAGGTCACCTTTTCAGATACACAAGTCCATCATTTTTCTAGCATAACGTCCGAGAACACTCTTCACACAAGTTCTTATTCACTCCTTAAAGCGCCGTCACCAATGATGTGCACTTTTGAAACTTAATTAACACCACACGCACTTACACGCACACACCTGTGTTTGATCCAACCCGTTTTCCAACCGTCACCCGGGCGAAGCGCTTCCGTTCGAGTCCGTCCGTTCGTTTCCGTTCGCTGTTCGAAAATGACTCGCAGCAACCGTTGACAGTGAGTACTAATATACACAGGAGACATATTTGCGCGGGTAGTAGACCATTCGCGAGCGTTCACCGGTTCACTCCGTGCGACCCATGCTCAGGAGAGTGAGAGCAACGCTGCTACACTCCGGAACATAACTATGCGCCCACCTGTTTTTTGAGAATACAACGAAAACTTGAAGAGATAGATGAAAACAATGTTCCACTAAGTTGTAGAGGAATACAAAATACGTCTTTCAACCATTTTTTTTACATTTTTACACACACTATTACATTTTTTATCATTGTCAAAATCGCTTCTTGTAACATAACTATGGAAGCAGAACAGTTGCACTTGTCCGTAAGAGGTATTAAGCGCTTGTAAATCAACAGTCAATCGTAGCGAACGGGGGGGGTCGGGCTGCAACTCTTGACAGGGGAATGAATTTTGGCATATTTGTTATACATTCTGTCACATATATTATGTATGTCAAGGTTACTGATGCATTGCTAGGATTGGTTATCAATTTTTGCGCCGCGCGGAAAACAGCCATTTTCAAAACGTTTCATTCATTCATTTCATTCAAACGTTTCATTTTTTCAAAACGTTATGTTTTCAGCATTATGTCATAAAAAATTGGAACCAAAACATGCTACACAAAAAAAATCAAAATATACGAAATTCCGTTTTT
>KZ069425.1:49063-63556 GCA_002091845.1 Anopheles cracens
TGGAAAAAGTCGACCATTACCATCATTACCACCCCAGCGGGTTATGAATATATTACCGTCGAGAGCTTTCTTGGTGAAAAATTGAGTGAAACTCCCGCTGGTAGTTCGTAAATCTTGCAATTGGCCGTATCTTGTTTTACCGCGGGGAGTAATTATGACACATAGTTTGGTGAGGAAACAATGGGGACGGCACGGATGGCACAGAATGGACAAGCAGAAGGACAAAAAATGGCTGAATCAATTGTTGGAATGTTCCGTTTGATCCTCAACGCTGGCACTCGGAACGTGCAGGCAGCACGACCACAGCGTGTCCGCACGCTCCGGACAGGGAGAGTCTAGCCAGCGCCAGCCGATAATGGTCGTATTGGACATAAATTTTCACCCCTGCAGCGGCACGAAGCTCCGATGCGGACGATGTGCTGCACGGCTGTTAAAGAGATGCTGGTGCAGCCTGGTGCAGGATAGAAGCGTTTTTCCGGGGGGGAAAAAGCTCGTCGCCCTTCGGCGTGATAATAGGGGACAAGGGTTGGGAAGAAGATTCTGTTCAGGAAAATCGATGGTAGCTGCGTACGTATGGAACAATGTCGAACGATTAGGTTTAAGTACGTTCGATGTACAATTTAGGCAAAAGAGAGTGAGTGGAGTTTAGTTTACTCAGGGCTTTAGTCAAAATGTGTCAATTTTCAAGAGATATAGGAACTTTTCCAATAACTTAAACTCAATTACAAGCTTTATAAAAGTTCATAGCAGCATAGTGAATAAAATTTCAGCTCGTTAGACTTACTGCACCCTCTCTAAATCGTTACTTACACCCACAAAACTCAACCAACAACTCTTCCTCGTTCCAGCAACTGGTGGGAAGCAACGTGAAACCACAGCACAGCGTACCACGACGCCGTTGGAACTCGCTCTTACGCGAGGCCAAATAAATATGCGTTACAGGGCGACCGTTCTGCCTGCCATGGCTGCCTGTAAGCAAGCCCGCATGTTCCTATCTGCTGTGGTCAGTGGCTAGCGGCGCTGGAGAATGAACATAAATTTACGTATTTTAATTCTATTACAATGAAATAGCAGCCCCAGAATGATCAATGTGTAGTGCCCGGCGCTGTAGCGGTGGTCCGCTTTTCGACGTAGTTTCTGGGGATGCGGCCCTGTGTGCATGCGTTAGTGTTACGATATGGGCCGATGGCTAATATGGTGGTGGTGTGAGTTGCATACATTTCCCAGCACCAGCAGGCTACACATGATTGCAGGGTCTCGGAAAGAAACGCTCACGCTGTGCTTTACAAGTGATTCCGTGTAATATATGGCTCCGCTTTACGCCACCAGCAATGGGAGCGCTTTAACGAATCGCATCGTCGCTGCCGCCGGCCAGTGTGTGTGTGTGTGTTGTTGAGCGTTTCTCGCCTTTTGTCCGGCTGCGCCCGATTGCTGGTGGGCACTTCATTCACCGAAGGGATGCTGCGAATCGTGTTATGAGGTGCGCTCTAGCGAATTAATACAATTTAAGACCGCTGGATTAAGCGCTTGTCCAAAATTGCGCACAAAAACTGGTGCCGGTGCCGGTTCGAGTGTGACGCGCCCGTCGTTGTGGCGAGATTAGCTGACTGGCGGGCGATTCGCGTGATCCGTGCGGCCGAAAGTTGGACGTTGGCTGGAGCACGGGATTGTTTTTAATTATTGGCCGCGGCGTCGTTACGGTGATGGTGATGGCGGAGTTCTGCGCTCGAGTTGAGGCAGCGACGAATGGATCGCGCCGTGTTTGCTAATCGTAATGCTAATTAATTTTGCTGCATACATTTTATGGATTGCTTGTGTTCACTCGACCAATGCGATCGTTTCCGACGCGAAAGGAAAGGCTCTAGGGGACGGATATTTGATGCAGTTTGGATTTAACAATATGTTGAAACTGCGCCTTAAGGTATGCAATCAACCGGGCATCAAATATCACGTATTTTTAACATGATCTGAAAAAGAGAGTAGAAGCTGCGTATAACCTAATAAAAAGCATGTTCTACAGTTACTTATCAGAAGCGAAATCATCAGAATTACCTTCACATCTCCACTTAAAAGTCACAAACTCATCTGCTCAACTTTAGGTGGAAAATCATGAGATGGAAAACGCATAAGTTGAAGAAGGATTAACGAAAAACCGTCTAATGTCCTCATCAACATGTCAGTTGAATAGAAGAAAAGTGTGAACGATGTTCTTGCTAATGATTCTAAAACGTTTAAAACAACTCGTTATTCAATTTTTTTATCACAATCCGGAATGCCAACTCTTAAACCTTTCTTTCTAGCTATGTTCCTCGTCCTTATAGATGGTTCCAAATTAATAAACATTATAAAACATTATGAAAACATTTTTAAAAAAATATGTAAACCAAACACCAATAAATAGTTCAAACAGAGCACATGCCTTTTTTGTGTTTTGACTTTTTACATTCTCATACGTCTTTTCATGCCTTTGCCTTGTTGTTTACAAACAGAACTTTACTGTTTTTTTTTAAATGAATTTCTAGTGATTTGTTTTCAAAAATAAAATATGTTGTGAAATTGATTCTACACCGACTGACCGTACTTCCTGCAGTTAACATACCATGTCGATAATGAAATTGTTTTTTCCCTCATTTCTTGTAACAAATACAACATCATACAAACGTCTATCAATTTATCACTTTATTACGATGATAACAAGTAGGAAAAAATAGAAACGTTATTAATACTGTTCACGATGACATAAAGTGGCAAAAATGGCCCGGGATTGACAACCGATGCCTGATGCAAATATTTACAGAAGCTTCAAGTTGATTGAAGTTTATTGATCGCAGAGCCAGTGCATGCTCAGAATCGATACCAGAGGGTTGTGGCAGGGTTTCCAATTAAACAGATTGCTTCGGATCGATTGAAAGCGAATTGAAACATACAGCAATTCAAGCAATTTAGTTATTATTAATTTATCAGGACAATATCTCTTCATTTACGCATGTAACATAGCAACTTTAAAGCATTAATAATTCTCAGGTAATGCGTTCGATTGCATACTTTACGGCTTCTTATGAAAATTTGCCCCTAAAGGTATGCAATCCACACGAAAGCTGGAATCAACTTGCACGTTTAAACCACTTTCGCAGCATGGCGAAAAGTGCTTGCGAACTTTAAATGGAACCATAAACGTTCCGGAGCGGCCAGACGGCTCACAGCAGCGGTCAATCACGGACTCATCCGTCAACGTTGACCTAGCTGTGCTGTGGGCAAAAAAATGCACACACACACACATGACACAGCGTAAGAGAAAGGGTCAAAACAGCACACGAGGCGAAACTGGGGGGGGAAAAAGTAAGCAACGAGCCAACTGGGTGATTGTCAACTGCCTTTTACTACGGCGAAATTGAATCGCGCTCCAGGAACTTAATCAAGCCGAGCGTTCGGACCAAAACCGGGACGGGCCATGGAGGTGCGATGCATCGCGGCAGAGCGGTCCCCCGAGTCCCGACACCGTTTAAGGACCGGACGCCGGGCCCGGCCGGGGTGGACGTCGGCATGAATGAGCGCGGACACATTTGCCACCGGAGCAAACATTGCGGACGCTTGAAAACGGGACGATAAACAACGTGCCACTACCCGGAATGGCTCTATCAGTACCCCTTTTGCAGCTCCGTGGAGAATCATAATTCTAGACAGTTTCTGTTTCGTCGGCATGAATGAGCGCGGACACATTTGCCACCGGAGCAAACATTGCGGACGCTTGAAAACGGGACGATAAACAACGTGCCACTACCCGGAATGGCTCTATCAGTACCCCTTTTGCAGCTCCGTGGAGAATCATAATTCTAGACAGTTTCTGTTTTTTTTGTTTGCTCAATGGACAGGGGCGTTTTTGACAAATGAAAAGACTGCCCCTGCAAATATGGCTTAGAACTGCTGATACGGAATAATCTTGTCTACAGCTGTAGTTCCGTTCCATTCTCGGCGTTGCGTTGTTGCGCGTGGGGCAGAACTTTTTGTTCATAGGATTTGAGTGTTTTTTTTTGTATTAAAGTTTCTCAATACCGTACTTCAGGTGGAGGTATTATGCTTACAGTGAACTTGCAAACAAATTAAATATTGAGGGTTTAAACCACAGTTGATAGCATGCGTCACAATGTATGCAATCCCTTTAAGCTTTCAAAGTCGTTCTATAGCGGAACAACAACTGTATAGGCTCTATTATTCAGCTGTGTCAGTGTCGTTCTCACTCGAAACTGTTCTGACGAAAAAGCAGCTAGTAATTCATCGATAAAGCATTAAGAAAGCGTTGTGTGTTGGGTAAATTCCATAACCTTTGGCCCAATATTGCGCAATATCAGCCCAAAAGTATGCAATATTTGTTTCAAAACTTTCCAATTCGTTCTCATCTGCGATGCATATCACAGTTTTGGGGCTGCTACGGCATGCAATTCCATCACTATCACCCAGATGCGCCGAAAAGAGAAGCTCTTGCCTGCTGCGGCAACCTACTCGAAACCGGTGAACCGGTTCGAGACGCAAATCGACACGCACACAGCCACAGCCCGGTGTGCATGATTATTTATGCACGAATTTTAATTATATTTGATCCACGTACTGCATCCGGTGGCGCCGAGTTGATGAAAATTCGACAATCGACTGTCCGGCCGACCGGTCCGGATTGGTTGCACTCACGCTATCGCCATCATCGCTAACCGGTTCCGCTTATTGACACGAGGACACGCGGTGCGCGTCTTGCAGCTACCCCGAATGCGGAATGCGTCGCCGTTTGTTTTGCTTCCACCGGGGCTGCTGCTGCTGCTGCAGGCTGTCACAATATTTATCGTACATAATGAAGTTTCTGCGGAGGAGAAAAGAAGTTTGCCCGGGGGCGAGAACTGGGGCGCATGAGGTCACGGCGGGTAGAGTCACCCGAAACAATTATCCGTTGCTCCCCGTTGACCGGACCGGTCAAGGCGTGCGGTAACTGACTGACTGTCCCGGTCGGGTTGCACCCCGAAGCCGGCAGCTCGTGCCGAAACGTGCCTAATGGGAGGTTTTTTGCAGCTGTAGGAGAGCGTCCGGTCCGGTCGAGCTGGGAACCGCTCCAGAAGTCGCAGCACCTTCGCACCGATGCGCCCTGCACCATGAATAAATGACTCCGACATTCGGACAGCCGAATGGGAGCATCGCTCACCGTGTGTAACGACATGGGGCGAACGAGTCATTTTCCAATTCGTTCTCATCTGCGATGCATATCACAGTTTTGGGGCTGCTACGGCATGCAATTCCATCACTATCACCCAGATGCGCCGAAAAGAGAAGCTCTTGCCTGCTGCGGCAACCTACTCGAAACCGGTGAACCGGTTCGAGACGCAAATCGACACGCACACAGCCACAGCCCGGTGTGCATGATTATTTATGCACGAATTTTAATTATATTTGATCCACGTACTGCATCCGGTGGCGCCGAGTTGATGAAAATTCGACAATCGACTGTCCGGCCGACCGGTCCGGATTGGTTGCACTCACGCTATCGCCATCATCGCTAACCGGTTCCGCTTATTGACACGAGGACACGCGGTGCGCGTCTTGCAGCTACCCCGAATGCGGAATGCGTCGCCGTTTGTTTTGCTTCCACCGGGGCTGCTGCTGCTGCTGCAGGCTGTCACAATATTTATCGTACATAATGAAGTTTCTGCGGAGGAGAAAAGAAGTTTGCCCGGGGGCGAGAACTGGGGCGCATGAGGTCACGGCGGGTAGAGTCACCCGAAACAATTATCCGTTGCTCCCCGTTGACCGGACCGGTCAAGGCGTGCGGTAACTGACTGACTGTCCCGGTCGGGTTGCACCCCGAAGCCGGCAGCTCGTGCCGAAACGTGCCTAATGGGAGGTTTTTTGCAGCTGTAGGAGAGCGTCCGGTCCGGTCGAGCTGGGAACCGCTCCAGAAGTCGCAGCACCTTCGCACCGATGCGCCCTGCACCATGAATAAATGACTCCGACATTCGGACAGCCGAATGGGAGCATCGCTCACCGTGTGTAACGACATGGGGCGAACGAGTCATTTTCCAATTCGTTCTCATCTGCGATGCATATCACAGTTTTGGGGCTGCTACGGCATGCAATTCCATCACTATCACCCAGATGCGCCGAAAAGAGAAGCTCTTGCCTGCTGCGGCAACCTACTCGAAACCGGTGAACCGGTTCGAGACGCAAATCGACACGCACACAGCCACAGCCCGGTGTGCATGATTATTTATGCACGAATTTTAATTATATTTGATCCACGTACTGCATCCGGTGGCGCCGAGTTGATGAAAATTCGACAATCGACTGTCCGGCCGACCGGTCCGGATTGGTTGCACTCACGCTATCGCCATCATCGCTAACCGGTTCCGCTTATTGACACGAGGACACGCGGTGCGCGTCTTGCAGCTACCCCGAATGCGGAATGCGTCGCCGTTTGTTTTGCTTCCACCGGGGCTGCTGCTGCTGCTGCAGGCTGTCACAATATTTATCGTACATAATGAAGTTTCTGCGGAGGAGAAAAGAAGTTTGCCCGGGGGCGAGAACTGGGGCGCATGAGGTCACGGCGGGTAGAGTCACCCGAAACAATTATCCGTTGCTCCCCGTTGACCGGACCGGTCAAGGCGTGCGGTAACTGACTGACTGTCCCGGTCGGGTTGCACCCCGAAGCCGGCAGCTCGTGCCGAAACGTGCCTAATGGGAGGTTTTTTGCAGCTGTAGGAGAGCGTCCGGTCCGGTCGAGCTGGGAACCGCTCCAGAAGTCGCAGCACCTTCGCACCGATGCGCCCTGCACCATGAATAAATGACTCCGACATTCGGACAGCCGAATGGGAGCATCGCTCACCGTGTGTAACGACATGGGGCGAACGAGTCATTTTCCAATTCGTTCTCATCTGCGATGCATATCACAGTTTTGGGGCTGCTACGGCATGCAATTCCATCACTATCACCCAGATGCGCCGAAAAGAGAAGCTCTTGCCTGCTGCGGCAACCTACTCGAAACCGGTGAACCGGTTCGAGACGCAAATCGACACGCACACAGCCACAGCCCGGTGTGCATGATTATTTATGCACGAATTTTAATTATATTTGATCCACGTACTGCATCCGGTGGCGCCGAGTTGATGAAAATTCGACAATCGACTGTCCGGCCGACCGGTCCGGATTGGTTGCACTCACGCTATCGCCATCATCGCTAACCGGTTCCGCTTATTGACACGAGGACACGCGGTGCGCGTCTTGCAGCTACCCCGAATGCGGAATGCGTCGCCGTTTGTTTTGCTTCCACCGGGGCTGCTGCTGCTGCTGCAGGCTGTCACAATATTTATCGTACATAATGAAGTTTCTGCGGAGGAGAAAAGAAGTTTGCCCGGGGGCGAGAACTGGGGCGCATGAGGTCACGGCGGGTAGAGTCACCCGAAACAATTATCCGTTGCTCCCCGTTGACCGGACCGGTCAAGGCGTGCGGTAACTGACTGACTGTCCCGGTCGGGTTGCACCCCGAAGCCGGCAGCTCGTGCCGAAACGTGCCTAATGGGAGGTTTTTTGCAGCTGTAGGAGAGCGTCCGGTCCGGTCGAGCTGGGAACCGCTCCAGAAGTCGCAGCACCTTCGCACCGATGCGCCCTGCACCATGAATAAATGACTCCGACATTCGGACAGCCGAATGGGAGCATCGCTCACCGTGTGTAACGACATGGGGCGAACGAGTCATTTTCCAATTCGTTCTCATCTGCGATGCATATCACAGTTTTGGGGCTGCTACGGCATGCAATTCCATCACTATCACCCAGATGCGCCGAAAAGAGAAGCTCTTGCCTGCTGCGGCAACCTACTCGAAACCGGTGAACCGGTTCGAGACGCAAATCGACACGCACACAGCCACAGCCCGGTGTGCATGATTATTTATGCACGAATTTTAATTATATTTGATCCACGTACTGCATCCGGTGGCGCCGAGTTGATGAAAATTCGACAATCGACTGTCCGGCCGACCGGTCCGGATTGGTTGCACTCACGCTATCGCCATCATCGCTAACCGGTTCCGCTTATTGACACGAGGACACGCGGTGCGCGTCTTGCAGCTACCCCGAATGCGGAATGCGTCGCCGTTTGTTTTGCTTCCACCGGGGCTGCTGCTGCTGCTGCAGGCTGTCACAATATTTATCGTACATAATGAAGTTTCTGCGGAGGAGAAAAGAAGTTTGCCCGGGGGCGAGAACTGGGGCGCATGAGGTCACGGCGGGTAGAGTCACCCGAAACAATTATCCGTTGCTCCCCGTTGACCGGACCGGTCAAGGCGTGCGGTAACTGACTGACTGTCCCGGTCGGGTTGCACCCCGAAGCCGGCAGCTCGTGCCGAAACGTGCCTAATGGGAGGTTTTTTGCAGCTGTAGGAGAGCGTCCGGTCCGGTCGAGCTGGGAACCGCTCCAGAAGTCGCAGCACCTTCGCACCGATGCGCCCTGCACCATGAATAAATGACTCCGACATTCGGACAGCCGAATGGGAGCATCGCTCACCGTGTGTAACGACATGGGGCGAACGAGTCATTTTCCAATTCGTTCTCATCTGCGATGCATATCACAGTTTTGGGGCTGCTACGGCATGCAATTCCATCACTATCACCCAGATGCGCCGAAAAGAGAAGCTCTTGCCTGCTGCGGCAACCTACTCGAAACCGGTGAACCGGTTCGAGACGCAAATCGACACGCACACAGCCACAGCCCGGTGTGCATGATTATTTATGCACGAATTTTAATTATATTTGATCCACGTACTGCATCCGGTGGCGCCGAGTTGATGAAAATTCGACAATCGACTGTCCGGCCGACCGGTCCGGATTGGTTGCACTCACGCTATCGCCATCATCGCTAACCGGTTCCGCTTATTGACACGAGGACACGCGGTGCGCGTCTTGCAGCTACCCCGAATGCGGAATGCGTCGCCGTTTGTTTTGCTTCCACCGGGGCTGCTGCTGCTGCTGCAGGCTGTCACAATATTTATCGTACATAATGAAGTTTCTGCGGAGGAGAAAAGAAGTTTGCCCGGGGGCGAGAACTGGGGCGCATGAGGTCACGGCGGGTAGAGTCACCCGAAACAATTATCCGTTGCTCCCCGTTGACCGGACCGGTCAAGGCGTGCGGTAACTGACTGACTGTCCCGGTCGGGTTGCACCCCGAAGCCGGCAGCTCGTGCCGAAACGTGCCTAATGGGAGGTTTTTTGCAGCTGTAGGAGAGCGTCCGGTCCGGTCGAGCTGGGAACCGCTCCAGAAGTCGCAGCACCTTCGCACCGATGCGCCCTGCACCATGAATAAATGACTCCGACATTCGGACAGCCGAATGGGAGCATCGCTCACCGTGTGTAACGACATGGGGCGAACGAGTCATTTTCCAATTCGTTCTCATCTGCGATGCATATCACAGTTTTGGGGCTGCTACGGCATGCAATTCCATCACTATCACCCAGATGCGCCGAAAAGAGAAGCTCTTGCCTGCTGCGGCAACCTACTCGAAACCGGTGAACCGGTTCGAGACGCAAATCGACACGCACACAGCCACAGCCCGGTGTGCATGATTATTTATGCACGAATTTTAATTATATTTGATCCACGTACTGCATCCGGTGGCGCCGAGTTGATGAAAATTCGACAATCGACTGTCCGGCCGACCGGTCCGGATTGGTTGCACTCACGCTATCGCCATCATCGCTAACCGGTTCCGCTTATTGACACGAGGACACGCGGTGCGCGTCTTGCAGCTACCCCGAATGCGGAATGCGTCGCCGTTTGTTTTGCTTCCACCGGGGCTGCTGCTGCTGCTGCAGGCTGTCACAATATTTATCGTACATAATGAAGTTTCTGCGGAGGAGAAAAGAAGTTTGCCCGGGGGCGAGGGTGATGTTGCGTAGGAAGCTCAATTTCGTTCCATTTTAATGCAACACCCCCGCCCCGGTCCGGGCAATAAATTATTCATTCAATTTGGATAACACTCTCTGTATCGCGCGCTGGTGCGCAATCCGTGACGGGACCGGACTTTTGAGTCCTCCGTCTGAGCGGGTCGGACGGAAAATTATCGGTGCTAAAAATAAATTAGTAACTGACTGACTGTCCCGGTCGGGTTGCACCCCGAAGCCGGCAGCTCGTGCCGAAACGTGCCTAATGGGAGGTTTTTTGCAGCTGTAGGAGAGCGTCCGGTCCGGTCGAGCTGGGAACCGCTCCAGAAGTCGCAGCACCTTCGCACCGATGCGCCCTGCACCATGAATAAATGACTCCGACATTCGGACAGCCGAATGGGAGCATCGCTCACCGTGTGTAACGACATGGGGCGAACGAGTCATTTTCCAATTCGTTCTCATCTGCGATGCATATCACAGTTTTGGGGCTGCTACGGCATGCAATTCCATCACTATCACCCAGATGCGCCGAAAAGAGAAGCTCTTGCCTGCTGCGGCAACCTACTCGAAACCGGTGAACCGGTTCGAGACGCAAATCGACACGCACACAGCCACAGCCCGGTGTGCATGATTATTTATGCACGAATTTTAATTATATTTGATCCACGTACTGCATCCGGTGGCGCCGAGTTGATGAAAATTCGACAATCGACTGTCCGGCCGACCGGTCCGGATTGGTTGCACTCACGCTATCGCCATCATCGCTAACCGGTTCCGCTTATTGACACGAGGACACGCGGAGCGCGTCTTGCAGCACCCGGAATGCGTCGCCGTTTGTTTTGCTTCCACCGGGGCTGCTGCTGCAGGCTGTCACAATATTTATCGTACATAATGAAGTTTCTGCGGAGGAGAAAAGAAGTTTGCCCGGGGGCGAGAACTGGGGCGCAGGAGGTCACGGCGGGTAGAGTCACCCGAAACAATTATCCGTTGCTCCCCGTTGACCGGACCGGTCAAGGCGTGCGGCAGTCGCCCCGGTCGGCGACGGAACCGTTGTCCGAACAACAACCCCCCTAATGTTGTCCACAGTTGTGACCGATTGCGGTAGCACGATAAGCGATCCCAAGAGTGAACATTACGGTTTCGGGGGCTCCAGCTGACACACCGTTGTTTATCGCTGTTCACTAGTTCTGAGCCATCCGCCTGGGTACGGGTGGACCCGGCTGCCGGTGGTGGTTTATGAGTAAAGGTTTTGTCATTTCGTTTCGTTCGCTCCAAGGCCAATGTCACCGGAGCGGGCTTGCGACAAGGATCGCAGAAGCAGCGCACGCTGATGATGCAAATTCGCTGACGTCATTCCAATTTTCGTCACGAATATGGATTTTGTTTTTGGTTGTGTGAGTAGTGTTTGAGCAAGTTTTGCGATGTTCAGCAGCAGAATGCGTTTGAGATTGATTAAGGTGGGGGCAACTTGAGTTTTGCCGGTGGAAAACATAGTTTGAACAGACAATTTTTGGGTTTTGTAGCGAAAATTTCACAATTCTCAATGGAATTCATATCATCAACCCAAAAGTTTGGAATCTGCATTTGACATGCAGACATTATCTAATTTAATAATATTTTAATTTAAAAAAAAATAGCCAACAACAGGAGATCGCTTTGAAAGTATTATCCTGTATGCAATATAATTTTACGCATTTTTTAATATATAAATATATAAATACAGCTTGATATTGTGGCACATCTGATGAATGAAACCCATTTTTGAAAGGGTACACCATCATTAAACAAATAGTTTTCCATTTTACTTTCTTTATTCAGCGATAGGATTAAATTGTTCCAATCTTCTCGGAATGAAGAAAAAAAAACACGTTTTTTCCATGCTGTCGAACAAATTTTCACTTGAAGAAAAACGGAACAAAAAATACTCCGTGCGCCTCCGCGACTACGAGCGACCAGGCGCCTCCCTCCAGCAGGGAAATTACTCACAATTTAGATAGCCGAGCGCGTTTGTAAGCGTGCAGATAGTTGCGGGCGATAGGGCCGCCGACAAAGGATTGAGAAATATTTTATTCATAAGCCTTAATGAAAAACATTTATTTACATAACTGCAACATGCTGCTGACATACCGCGTGGTTGGAGCGTGTTTTTTTTTGCTTCTCTTACTTCTTTTGTGGCGTGCATGTGAAGCGTTTCTTTTTTCGTGCGTTTTTTATCTTTTAACTGCATTCCTTCGAGACGTGGTTCACGTGAGGGTTTGCTATTCCCATTCTTTGGAATTCCGCAATTTGTTTGCGCTGCAGCAGCAGTAGCAGCAGCATCCGGAAGGAGAATGTTTTTGCTGCCAAAATAGAAAATAGCGAAATATGCTTGAGATTGTTTTTGTTATGCTTCAAATGACATTGAGAAATGATTCGCAAGTTGTATGGGGCTGGAACTAACGCATTGTGGGAGGAATATAGAAGATAGAGATAGAGAGAGATATATATGATACTACGATTCATATGGATGAGATATGAAAACGTTGCACTGTTTGCTAATTTTAAACTAAAGCATTGACAAATACACCCCGAACCTATTGGTAGCTTTGCCAACATCTATGCTGTTCTGTTCCAACTTATGTGTTCATATAGCACGCTGTGAGCAAAGGGTATTATGGAAGGACTTTTCGACTTGCGTTAGGAAAATGTGTTTTAAAAAACCCGGTATTCTGTGTCCTTTGATGTACAAGAGGGCACGCTGATGGCATGGAAATGGTCCAACCGAAGGCAAATGACATCATGGAACGGACGCTTTACACAGGACTTTCCGGACGCTTCCGCCACAAGACGGTGAACAAATGAAGATAATTATGTAAATGAAACGTAAATTGATTAAGTTGGGGAGTGAGAGAGAGAGGGAGCGCGCAAATGTGTGTGTGTGTGTGAGAGAGTGGGTCCAGTTTTTTTGCAATTGGATATTTCCATTTTCCTGCTGGGTGTTGTTTTGGGTTTCCACAGTTGCTCAATGCTGTGAAAAACTCTGTAACAGACTTTGGTGTAATTACTTTATTTCTCTTATAGACATGTGTGCGAGCAGGAGAGTGAAGATAAATATCATAAGAATAAGATTCTTAAGCAAAGCTTAAAACTTTTTAGACATTTTACTCAATTTGAGTGAGCCGAATGAACTTTAATCTCACATTTAAATTTTAAATTTAAATTTAATTAGATTTAAATTTACTAGTGTTGTTAATCTATAAAATTTTATTTATTTGATATGAAAAAAATCTTCAAATATCTTATAAATTTCAAATAATATAAATATAATATCATAATATCACAATGAAGTAGATTAGTAGAAGGTTTTTATTAGCTGTGATAGAGAGCAGTTTCATTTTATAAAACTAATATCATATTTTATTAAAACTAATATATTTTTATAATATCATATTTTTTATGATGACGATCAAAATCAAGTAAATATAAAGAAATAAAATAACTTAAACCCAGTTAGAACCCTAAAACCGTAACGAAAGTTTAAGCAAATAGGGTTTCAATTATCGGAATCGTAGACTCGGCTCTCCATGAGAGACATGTCTCACATGCCTCGAACCATCCAAATGGATGCTGCCATTTGGCCCGATAGATAAAACCCATTTTCCAATGGGTTGATAAATCGTACAATATGTAACGAAATGGAAATTGCTTTCCATTGTTAGCGGCACGCCGTCTGCACCGATCCGTCAGTGATACGGAATGTCGTCGGTCCAAAGTTCAAATTTGATTTTTCGACTGGCAGCGCTTACTTAACGGCCGCCCCTTCTTTACACGATGCACGACACGCGGCCACCCCGATGTCGACAAACACCGGCGGGGGAGCCGGCGAGCTGCCGTCGATGTTTAACCAAGCTTGAAATTAAATTTCATATTCTTTACGAGAGCATTCGCGTGCGGAGCAGCACACGGCTCGAGCAGCAGCGCCAAGCATGGCGCGTGTGGCCTACGGTAACTCATTTGGCTACGATCAGGTCCCATGCATGAAACATTGTAAAACATTTACTACACAACCTGCCCGCCGTCGGCGCTGACCGGTTTCCAATTCATTCGCTGCGATTGCCCAGAAACCCCCGCGGGACTTCATTGGAAGGGGGACCATTCTGGACCGCCGGATTTGGCTCTAAAGAAACGGCGTAATCTATAGTGCTGGTGGGTTGGATACAAAAAGAAAAACAAATCCAAAACACACACGGGACAGTTCATAGTTTGTCAGGGAGGACGGTGGCAGTGTGTTGCACGATAATAAGCTCATCGTTTCGAGCAGCCAGCCCTCTAATGGCGTGGTGTACGATGCATCCCAGAGCGACGAACAAACAAAAAAACGGATTTTCATCCCGCTTTTTTGTGCGGTGAGCAAAATCGCTTAACAAAACCACGATCGGGCCCTCCGCGAGGCCCTTAACTAGAGAGTGAACGATCTCTTTTTTTGTCGGAAACGGTGCATGTGTTGTCAAATCGGTGCGGTTTTCTTGCTTCGGCTGCCTTTAGGAAACAACGCGTCCCAAAAACCGAGTCGAGATGCAAAAAAAGCTCTCTCGAGCAGCTCGTGTG